>VSMF01228557.1:0-20496 GCA_008750915.1 Microcebus jonahi | reverse complement strand
CATGTGTGGAATGTGTGCCGCACTCTCCAATGGCCCTCCCACGGGCTGAGGGACAGTGAACTGGCCCCCTGTTTAAAAAGTTTGAGGACCCCTGAACTATAGTGTAGAACACTTCACCACCAACAGCAGAACAGGTTTTACAAGCACATGGAACATGCATCAAAGTAGACCACATGCTCAACCATAATATAGGTCTCAAAAAATTTTAAATTATTAAATTGTACAGTACATATTATCTGATTGCAATGCAAGTTAGGAATCAAGAAGAGAAAGAGAGAGATGAGGGAAAACTCCAGGTACGTGGAAATAATAAAATGAATGAACACAGATATAACAATATTTGTAAAATGCAGTTGGGTAGATCTTAGAGAGAAAAACGTACCTTTAGAAAAGAAGAAATATCCAAAAGCAGTGATCTAAGTTTCTACCTTAAGAAGCTAGAAAAGGAAGAGCAAATTAAATCCAAGTAGAAGAAAATAAAACAATGAAAATCAGAATGGAAATCAGTGAAATGTAAACTGGATAGACAGAGGAAATCAATAATACCAAAGCTAGTTTTTTTTAAAAAAAAGATTAATAAGATAGAATAGCCATAGGTTGCAGGATACCAGCAAAATATACAGAAATCAATTATATATCTATTTACTAAAAAATCTTGTATAACTCAATAAGATACATGATCCAAATACAAAAAAATAGGTAAAAAAGTTTGGACAAACACATCATAAAAGAATATATGCAAACTCTGACAAGCACATGAAAAATGTGACCATCCTTGGTTATTAAGGAAATGTAATTTAAAATCACAAAGAGATAAGTAGCTAAAATTTAAAAGGCTCGTTATACCAACTGTTCATGATATGGAACAGCTGGAACTCTTTTGTACTGCTAGGGGGAGCAAAAATGGTACAACCACTTTGGAAAACAGTTTAGCAGTTTCTTAAAAAGTTAAACATACACATACAGCAATTTTACTGCTAGTTGCCTACCTAAAAAAAATTAAAATGTATGTCTACGCAAGAACTTGTACATGAATATCCATTGTATTATTATTCATAATACTCTCCAAATAGAAACAACCTTAGTGTCCATCAACTGGTGGATAAATATGAAGTGGTATATCCACACAGTGGGATGCTACTCAGCACTAAAAAGGAATGACAAACTGACACTTACAACAATGTGGGTGAATTTCAGGAACAGCGTGCTAAGTAAAAGAGACAGATGTAGAAGACTTCATACTGCACAATTCCACTCATATGCAATTCCAGAAAAGCCCAACTAGAGTGTTAGAAAGCAGATCAGCGGTTACCTGGGGCTAGAGATGAGGACAAAAATTGACTGCAAAGGAACACAGAGGAACTTTCTGGGGCAATGAAAATGCTTTAATCCTTGACTGTGACGATACTTGCACACCTGTGCACATTTACCAAATCTCATCAATCTGTACATTTAAAATGAGTGAATTTTATTGTATGTATGTTACACCCCAATAGAGTTGTTAAAAAATATACACCTCAAATAAAATAAAGTAAAACAAAACAAAAAATAGTTCAGCACTGTGATGGCCTTTCGATGTGTCAACTTGACTATGTTATAGTTCCTAGTTATTCAATCAAACACTAATCCAGGTGTTACTATGAAAGTATTTTATAGATAATGATTAAAACTCATAAGCAGTTCACTTTAAGTAAGGGAGATTATCCTAAATAATTTGGGTGGGCCTGAATGGCTCAGATAAAAGGTCCTGAAACCGGAGCTGAGCCTCCACCGAAGAAGAAGAAATTCTACCTGTGGAAGGCAGCTTCAGGTGTGTAGAGTTCCAGCCACCATTGCTCACGGCCTGCCCTGTGGACTTTGGACTTGCTTAAACAGTCCCCACAATCATGCAAGCCAATTTCTTGCAAAAGTTCCACATGTACTGTTATTTTGTCCCCCAAAGCTTGTCAGAATTACAATTTGGCTTGATTTTTGATTATGTGAGTGTCTTAGCAGCAGTTCGCAACATTTTTGGCACCTGGGACGGGTTCCATTGAAGATTATCTTTCCACTGGCCAAGGGTGAGGGGGTGGAGGAGAGGTGGGGAGGCGGAGCTCAGGGACTTCGGTGGTTATGCCAGCGATGGGGAGGAGAGCGGCTGTCAATATAGACGAAGCTTCACTTGCTTGCCCTCGCTCACCTCCTGCTGTGTCCCCCCTTCCTAAGTTTCATAGAAGGCAATGTTTCCACAGATGGTGGGGAAGGGGGCGGAGGGGGACAGTGGTGCTCTACAGGGGGGTTGGGGGCTGAAGTCTTAAAGGTCAGGGATACTGTTTTCTTTGTCCATCGCTGCTATCCATTTGGTGCCTGACCTATAGTACACATACTGTAAATATTTGCTGAGTGAATGAATGAATGAAGTTTTAGGAATATGTTTATATCTGTCAGACCATACATCCCAAATATCGATGTGGAAAATAAATGTTGTTACCATTTATACCATAAAGCAGGAGTTGGCAAACCTTTTCTTAAAGTCAAAATTTTCAGCTTTGTGACCCAACAGCCCATGTCATTGTCTGCCCACAACAGTCTACCCAACTCTGTTGTAGTAGGGAAGAAATAATCATGGATAACATGTAAATCAATGGGTGTATCTGCGTTCTAATAAGACTTTATAAAAACAGGTGGCCAGCCCATGGGTCATACTTTGCCCACCCCTACATAAAGTTCTGATTATCCGGAGTAGTCATGGGTGTTGTGCTAAGGAATCATCTGGTTACCATGTAAATTACTGGGGACCAAAGTATTAGAGTACAATAAGATAAACTTCTCACCATCATTATAATGAATATGGTGAATGTAATTTATCTGATGTTGCCTAAGGTGCCCTAGCTTCACCTCCTCCCCACATAAAAATTCTCATTGCAAAACACAGTGAGTACATGTGCAGAGGCGTAGAGATTGACCTCGATCTGCACCAATGCAGGATAGTCTCTGCAAACTTGTTATATTTAGTAAATATCTAAAGTTTTATTTTTTGCAAGGATTTGGTTCCTATCTCATAAACATATAGGCTTTGATTCAGAATTCTACCGCTCAGTAGTGAAAGAATGGCTTGCTGGCCTCAGGACTGTTTTGAGGATGAAAGAGATCACTGTTTGAGAAGCATTTTTATTACAGAATTCTGGGAGATTGCTGTTGTTACTCCCTATAGTTCATTTATCTGCTACAAATATTCCTTACATACACACCAACTTCTAGAACCTAACCCTAGAGATGAAAGTAAAAAAGGCCTTTAATATGAGGAATAATTTTCCTAAAGTCTTTGGTGTTAAAGTCATGTATTTTGTTATTTATTTCTTATTGACTTTTGCTTTACATAGAATCCTAACACATTTGATTATTTAGATTTGCAGCTAGAGAATAAGCAAGGTCTTGAGAAAATACCCACTAATCACAGAAATATTGCTGATTTAAAGAAAAACAAAAGCCAAAACCAGAAAACCACTGCATTTATTTCATGCATTGTATTAAATAATAATGATTCATAAAGAACATTTTAAATTATGTTCATTGTTCCCTTTTTAGAAAGAAACCATGCTGTGCATTTTAGGATAATTTCCATTAAAATAGTATGTCTATTACAATTAATTTTGATGGGAGATAAGGAAGTTTGATTACCTGGAGCTCACACACATGGGACAGCAGATGATAATACCAAAATGCCCCAAGTATCAACCTGGGGATTGGACCTCTTTTCCTCTCCTGCTCTGTAAACATTTTATTCATGCCACCCAATTTCTTTGCATATTAACAGATCTGCCCTTAGAGCCCAGGCTCTGGGGAGTGCTTTTTCCTGGAGCAGGTGTTTTCAGGTCTTCTCTAGAAGTCTCCCTCAGACAGTGTGTGGATTTTGAAGAGAAAGCATTCATAGAAAACGTTATTCATTGTTCTTATTCACAAAATCCCAACCAGAGCAGGGCTTTTGTTCGGGAAAACAGAACGGAAGTAATAGACGGCAATTGGAATGATCAGATGTGATTAGACACTGTATCCGCCACGGTCATGTTTGGGTCATAAGGACCACGTGTGGGTTTTAGATTGGATTCTGCAACCAGGTGCGCATGGTCACAGTGGGCGTGCGTGCTCACCTGGCTGTGTAAAACGCCCGCGTCACTCACCTTAGGAATAGGTGCCTGTTCGTCCTACTTTTTGTCGCTGCTGGGCACAGCAACTGGCTCTAGGCATTTTTTTTTTTTTTTTAATAAAAAAAAGTTTTATATTTTTTTGTTTTGTTTTGTTTTTAAGAATAGGCAACACCTACCTGCACATGTATAAATAATTCCAATATCGTGAGATTGAAGAGTGAGGCTGGGGCCTGACCAGACAGGGTATACACCATTGTTATTTAGTTGGTCACCAAGTAAGCATTGACCACTTCCTTCCGCATAGATCTTGCAATCAAATCCAAGCTCTGCTCCTGTAGTTGGGTGACTCCGGCAAGTGCATTCATATCTCTGAATGTGACATAGTCATTTTATAAAATGTGGTTGATAATGACGGTGCCTACTGCACAGGGCTGCTACGTGAGATTGATTTTTAGCACGTTCAAGCACTTAGCTCGAATGTGACACAGAATAAACACCTGATACATGGTAGGAGGGACTTCTGTGATGTGCTCCATCCCCATGTTCCCCACGGCACTGGCGGAGTGAGGGCCATGTGCTCGTACCCCGCTCTCACAGCCTCCCTGCCCCCAGCCTCTCCCCATCCATACCCTACTGGCAAAGTCGCTGCTGAGATGTCTTTTAAAATAGCTTTATTGAAGTGTAATGGACCCACGACAGACCACTCATATTTAAAGTGTACAATTGTATATGTTTTGACATCTCTACCCACCTGTGCACTCTCACTGCAGGTAAGTAAGTGGTGAACATGCCCGTCACCCTCTGAGGTCTCCACGCGCACATGGCCTCTGATTCCTCTTGTCATCCTTGCTGCCCCTGCCTCTGGCACCAGGAAACCCCTGACCATTGCATGTCACTTTAGATAGGTTTGCATTTTTAAATATTTATATAAATGAAAGATTTAGTGTGTACTCATTTTAGTCTGATAGCTTTTACTCTGTATAAATGTTGTGAGGTTTGTTTATGTTGTTTTGTGTGTGAATAGTTTATTTCTCTTTTTTCCTTGAGTATTATTCAAATGGATGGATATAAAAAATTTTGCTTATCCATTCATCTATTGATGGACATTTCGGTTATTTCCAGTTTGGGGATAATATAAATCAAGCTGCTGTGAACATTTGTGTATGATTCTTTTTGTGGACACATGCTTCCTTTTTCCTTGGGTAAATGTCTGGATCATATGATGGGTATATGTTTAACTTTTTAAGAAACTGCCATACTTTTTTCCAAAGTGTTCTTTTTTTTTTTTTTTTTTTTATCATTTTCCATTTCCACCAGCAGTGTAGGGGCGGTCTAGTTGCTCCATATCCTTGCCAACACTTAGGGTAGTCAGTCTTTTTGACTTCAGTTATTCTAATGGGTTTCACATTGTGATTTTAATTTGTTTCCCTAATATTAGTGAGGTTGAGTAGTTTTTTCTTGTGCATGTTTGCCATCCACACATCTTTTTTTTTTGTGAACTGTCTAAACATTTTGCCCATATTAAAAAGTATGTTTTAAAAATATTTTTTAATTTTGAAAGTTTTAAAAAAGGTATATTCTGGATACAAAGCACTTATCGTATTACATACACTTTGCAAGTATTTTATGTCTGTGTTTTGTCTTTTGTTAATTATAGGCTGTTTTTTAGTGCAGTGTTAGGTTTATGGGAAAATTGAGCAGAAAGTACTGAGCTCTCATCTACTCTCCCTTCCTCCCCTGTTTCTACTATTACTAACATCTTGCATTAGTGTGGCACGTTTGCTATAACTGATAAGCCAGTATTGATATGTTATTATTAATTAAGGTCACTCCTGGTGTTGTACATGCTATCAGTTTGGACAAATGTATAGTAATAAGTATCTGCCATTCTATTAATATTATCATGCAGACTAATTTCACTGCCCACAAAACCTTCTGTGCTCTGCCTGTTCATCCCTTCCTACCCCCAACCCCTGCAACCATTAATGTTTTTACCATCTTTATAGTTTCGCCTTTTTCCAGAATGTCATATAGTTGGAATCATACAGTATGTAGCCTTTTCAGATTGGCTTCTTTCACTTAGCAATATGCATTTAGGGTTCCTATGTTTCTTTTTATCACTGAATAATATTTTGGTGTATGGATTTGACACTGTTTGTTTATCCATTCACTTATTGAAGGACATATTGGTTGCTTCCAAGTTTGGGCAATTATGAATAAAGTTACTATAAATATTTATGTGCAAGGTTTTGTGTGGACATAAGTTTTCGACTCATTTGGGTAAATACCAAGGAGTAAGATTGCTAGATTGTCTGGTAAAATTATACTTAGAAACCACCAAACGAAAAAGTGGCTGTACCATTTGGATTCCCATGTGGTTTGTCTTTTCATTCTCTTAAGAACAGAAATCTTTGATTTGATAAAGTCCAATTTACCAATTTAGTTTAATCTTTGTGCTTTTGCTGTCTTATCTAAAAACTCTTTTCCTCATTCAAGGTCACAAAGATTTGTCCTTACATTTTTTTCCTAGAAGTTTCGGGTTTAGGTTATACATGTAGGTCTAACATCCCCTCTAAGTTAATTTTTGTCCATGGTCAAAGGTATGAATTGACGTTTATTTTTGTTTTTGAATGTGGATAACCAATTTATTGTTCCAGCACCATTTGGTGAAAAGACTATTCTTTTTTCCCTGAATTTTTTGTGTACTTTTGTCAAAAATCAGTTGTCCATTTATGTGTGGGTCTAATTCTGAATTCTCTATTCTGTTCCATTGCTTTATTTATCTGTCTATGTGGCAGTATTGCAGCATTTTGGATATAATGGTTTTATAATCATTCTTGAAGTCAGATAATGCTAGCCCTTCAATTCTATTCTTTTCAAAGTTGTTTTAGTTATTCTATGTTCTTTGCATTTCCAAATTAATTTCAGGATTAGCTTCTCAATTATTGCAAAAGAGCTTTCTGAAGGCCTGAAGGAATAAGCCAGAAACTGTTCCCTACGTTTCAATTTTCTGTAAGAGTCCGTGTAAAACTGACATTTTTTTCTTTCTTAAATGTTTGATAGAATTCACTAGTGAAGCCCTCTGGGCCTGGAGTTTCCTTTGTTGGGAGATATAAAGTATAAATTCACTTTCATTAATCAATCTGTGACCATTCAAGTGGATTCTTGTTCTTTAAGTGGTTTTCTGAAGCTTCCCCATCCATACCCTGGACTTTGGGGACTCCAGTTATTCCAGACTGAAAAGCTGCCCTCTCTCCAGTGTGGGTAGTATTTTCACCTCATTCTCCCCAGTTCTCTTTGACCTAAATACCCAACTACCTGACTCAGATGCTCCTCTAAGACCTTATGATGCACACGTTTAACTGTTCCTGCCCTTTCCGATTAATCAATAGCCTTGTTTGTCCTTGGTCTTGATTCCCTTTCTTGGGTCCCTGGGGTTCTTTGACAGATCTCGTACATTTCATGCTAACTCTGATATTTTCCATAGTCAGAGGAGCTAGGGAGAAAGTTGGGGTTCCCTTCTGTTGGAATCTCGTACCTTTGAGAATTAAGAATCCTGATTAATCTGTAAAGGCAAGAAGGACAGGGCAGCTAATACTGTTGTCTGGTCTACTTAATATGCAGGAGGCAGCTGGCCTGGAAGAGGTAAGCACAAAGTAGCCTTTCTGAGTGTGTCTGTGCCCCTCTGTCTTCACTGGCTGTGCTCTCCTTCCCCAGGACTGTTTCTGTTGATCACTGTGACAAACCTGGACAGTTAACAAACACTAGGAACATTATGATTGGCTGTCGGTAACCCAGGGCTCTCACACTTTACTGGCCACCAGAATCACGCCAAGCGCTTGTTAAAACACAGGTCACTGGGCCCATTCCCAGGAGAGAGAAGACTGCAGAAATGTCCCATGCCTGGGAGCATACACTGCCCCAGCCTGGGCCACCTATGGAACAATGTCTCAAATAGGTGAACCTGTGTAGGTTTCATGCCTGGTAACCATGGTTACCACGAGCTCTCTCTTCCCTCTCTTCCTCTCTCTCCCTCTCTGTCTCTTTTATGATAGCACAAGGAGAAAATCTCACACTGAAGAGTGGGCAATAGAGAAGGGTGGAACAGCCTCCTCTCGTAGGGGCTTGAGTGCGTAGGGATCACGTCTTGAGACTAAATAAGACACGGGGCTGAGCTTGCAGGCTTGGTGCTCATTTGTTCCTGCAAGTCTCTTATGTCCCCTCCCAGTTGATTAGTGCAAAGAAATGCAATGGCTCCTACGTTCATGCTGCCTCCTCTGAGCATCTGGTGGTCGCTGCTGCCGCAGGGGAGAACACCTTGAGACTGGGAGAAAGCTGGTCCCTTCTTCCTGCATGGGGACCCCAGAGAACTGGTCTGGGTTGTTAGCAGTTGTGGCAGCCTGCTGCCTAGGTTGTGACTTCTGGCCCTTGCAGACACAGAGAGGGTTGAACCCACCCCGGGAGTTCGGATGGCAGGTGGGGAGGTTCCTAGAACACCTTGCCTGGGTGGGAAGGCAGGTGCACAGCGCCCTGGCTTGGCTCCCAGAGCTGTTCCGCTTCTGGCAGCTCTTGCCAAGGAGGACCACACACGGCCCCCAAGACACCCTACCTGGGCCCCCGTGTGGGCTCAGCTGCCTCCCTCTGCAGCAGACGTCGCCTGTTCCTGCTGTTACTGTCTAGCTACCGATTTCCACCCCCTTCTGCCTGCGAGATGCTGAAAACCTCTCAAAGGAGACACTAGACCTTTTGTTCTAGGAAAGAACTTATTCTATAAATACTTAAAAGAAAACTCCTTTTACTCTGACAACAAAAGTCAGCCTGGGCCACTGTCCCGGATCACCTCGAGTCCTTTTAATTTTTCAATTCTTCCCCAGTTCATTCAGGAAGCACTTCATGGACATCTTGTGGACACTGGGCACTGTGTTGGTAAATAAACAAAAAAAGTTCATGACTTCAGGCAGCTCAGATAGCTCATGATCTAGCCAGAGAATTGGACATGAATGAGTAATTTCAATACAATATGAAAGCACTGTATATTCAGGGTGCTCTAAGAGTAGAGGAAAATCTAACTGAACCAGGGAAGGCTTCTTGGAGGAGGTGGCCCTGAGGTTAGCCTGGGAGTATAGGATTAGTTAGTTCACAATAGGAGCAAAACATTCTAGGGAGATAGAAAAGCATGAAAAAAGGCACAAAGGCAAGAAACAGCGGTATGTATGTATGTGTATTTGTGTATGTATACATATGCATGTGTGTTTGTGAATGTATGGGTCACATATGTGTTTGTATGTGCACGTGTGACTGAATATGTGTTTGTGTGTGCCCATGTGCATATGTGAATGTTTGAGTGTGATCACATGTTCATGTGGACATATGTGTATTTGTGTTTGTGCACGTTTGTGTAGATATGCATGTGGGTTTGTGTATGCATATGTGTTTGTGTATGTATGTGTGAGTGTGTGAATATGTGTGTGCATGTGGCTTTGTGCATTTGTATGTGCATGTGTGTGTACATGTCTATATATATGTATGTGGTTTTGTGCATTCGTATGTGCATGTGCGTGTATGTGTGCATATGTGTGCAGGTGTTTGTGAGGGCAGGCATGCCTTCATGGTGAAATTGGTGAAGGGGAGGTGTGGCCAGGGAATATGAGCAATTCTGTATTTCTGAGAGGTCAAGTGCACGGGATGGCGGAAGGAAGGTGGAACCAGATCATGGAGGGCCTTGAGCCCCACACTGAGGAAGCTGCTCGGGGTTATTTTTCCAGGTTATTTTTCCCTGGTGATATTCAGGGAGTGAGGCCTGATAGAAACAGGTCTGGACGGGCAGCTTCTCAAACCCTCGGGGGATGTCTCAGGCTGAGTTTTCCAGCCGCAGTGCCTGGGGCAGGGTTCGGGAGGATGGGTCCCTAGAGGGCTGCTGTCAGGACAGGGAAGCAGGGTGAGCAGGGGTGCTGCCAGGCAGGGCTGTGGTCTCAGCGGGACCTTGCTGCAACCTGACTCTAGGGGGAGCCCTAGAGGGAGGTCACACCACAGGTGGCTCCTGCCCCCAGAAAAGGGGGGCTTCTGATTCTGGAATCTGCCAGTCACTGGCTGCAGGCTGAGGGAGGGGGATGATGAAGGGAGACCTTGATGGCCCAGGGCGGGGCTCCAGAGAGGGGTCAGCTGTGAGCACTTACCAGACAGCACCTGGGGATGTGCTGCAGTACACAGTACTTTTATAAGTTCCCCGACAAGTTCTAGAATTTTGGGTTGCTTTAATTTAATGGTAGTTGCTTTAATTGAAGAAACTTTCCTTCTTTGGCATCTTCTGGGAACCAATACCCTTGATGGCTGTATTATTCGTTTTTGCAGAATACTTTTCAGCTGCACATTTGCTTACTAAATTTTTAGATTACTGATTTTTGCAATTGGTTTGATGCAAAAAGTCACTTTTGCAACATTCCATATAGAACACAGATATTCTTTTTTATCAAAGTTTTAAAAGATATTTTCACGTTGAATCAGACGGGCTTTGAATCACTGAAACTGCTGCCTGGGAAGCCACACACATTGCTGTAGTCTCTCCTGTGTGACAGTGGCGCTCTGGCGCAGGGCTTTCCTGTCTGCTCCCGAGCTCTGAGGCCTGCAGGGTGCGATCATTAAACCAGAGTTTGGCTACAGTGAAAGAGAAATTATCCTGACACTTATTAAAACAGTAAGGAACACTTTATTCAAGACTGCGGAAGTAGGGGAGAGGGACTGAACTCAAATGCGGACAGCACAGAGACAGCCCAGGATTCACAGCCAAAAGCAGAGTTGGGGGGGGGGGTGGTCCGTGTATTAAACTGGCCTAACAGGATTCTTGCTAAGGGCAGACCAAGGGCTTAGACATCCAGGGTGGGGGATTCTCCTTAAACTCACTTAGCAGGATTCTTTGCTGCAACTGGGCTGGAATCAGAAGGCCAAGGCTGAGTGGAGAAGAGGGCTCAGGGGGGCCTGACCAACATCTGGCCAAGGAGGGAGTCTCTGTCCCCATCGGACCTCGCTGCAAATATCCAAGCCTCAAAGCTTAGAAAGCAACGGGGCTAACAATTCATAAGAAGAAGGTAAGTTTGCCTTGAGACCCTGGCGGACAAAACCCAGACGAATAGCAGCAGCCCTGACCCCAGTGATCTTGATGAAAAGCGGGTTTCAGACAGTCCTCAAGAATAGCTGTCTGTCGCCTCCAGCACTGTGCAGAACAAGGAAGCAGCACGAAGCATGAAGATCAAGAAGGGCTGAAATACCGTGGCACACGGCTGCCCAGGTGTATGTGACTTTAATTTAAAACTTCTGCTTGACTCCTGTGTTGTGTTCTACTTTTAGGCTCTCCGAGAAGCGGGGTCTGCTTGTTAAGCGGAGTGTGGCGGGGGCTGATGGCTGATGGCGAAGGGCGGCCGCGGGCTTGCGGCGTGGGTGGAAAACGTGTTCCAAAGACCACGCGGCTTTGTTGAGAAATGCCAGGGGGAGGCTCGACTCCAAACAGCAAGGAAATAATAGGTTTTAAATAATAGCCACGTCTCCCTCAAATCTATTTTTAAAGAAAACAATGCAGAAAACTCTGTCTTTAATCTTCAATCCTCCTGTAGAAATTATCCTCCCAGGTTGCCTTAGCCAAGTAGCTTACACAGCACTTAGGCCACTGGAGTAAGAGCCTGCTTCGGGGTTGGTTTGTTGCTTTCTGTTACTTCTCAGCCGAACGGGGCCGTATTATCAGCTCAGCTGTACACACAAGGCCTGGCGCGGCCAGGAGGGAAGTCACCGCTGATTCACGCGGATACTAACCCACACGTGTGGAATGTAAGGATTGATGATGCAAAACGCATGCAGTGATGCATATTGCTAAGTGAAGGAAGCCAGTCTGAAAAGACTATATCCTGTAGGATTTTGACTCTATGACATTCTGGAAAAGGCAAAACTACAGAGACAGGGAAAGTGTCAGTGGTTGCTAAGGGTTGAGGGGAGAGAGAGAGTGAGCAACAGGTGGAGCACAGAGGGTTGTTAGGGCAGTGAAAATTCTCTAGGTTGACGGACACATGTCATTATACATTTGTCCAACCCACAGAATGTACAGCACCGAGAGTGGACCCCAACGCAAACTATGCTTTCTGGGTGATAATGATGGGTCAAGGTGGGTTCATCCGTCATGACAAACGCACCTGTCTGATGGGGAGGTGTCAAAAATGGGGGAGGCTGTGCATGTGTGGGGACTTTGCTTAATTTGCCAGGAACTTGAAACTACTCTAAAAAATAATATCTATTTTTTTTCAGGTGGATGAATACCATTGTTTATTGAGCCTTTGTTAGGTGAATGGGGCTTTACATATATAATCTTTTTAATTCTCACAAGACTACCCCCAGGTGAATATGAAGAGACTGGGAGCCGTGAATCATGCTGCAGGCATGTGACATAACTGAGAGTCACACCCAAGTGTTCTAGCTACCTAGGGGCATCTGACCCTGTAGGGATAGGTCATGGGGTGGAATCTTTGCCAGTAGAATAAGGTCGTAGTCTAGAGACTAAGTGAGACTCAAAGTCCAATCTAGCGTAAACACAAATTTTATTTTATTTTACACTGAATCACCCAACTATTAATTAATTTTGAACTCCCTCCTTACCGGCCCTCCCTCTCACACTTCTTCTGGCCCAAACACAGTACCAGTTTTAGAGCCGTAGAAATCTGCTTCTTCATGGTGCCATCCAGCCCCTGAAATGTGACAATTAACACAGCAATCCAAGAACATAATTAGAAACATAGGTAAAGATTTAACGATGGGCATGTTCACCACCAAACTATTTATAATGTCAAAAATAAATTAATAACAGGGAGCTCCCTAAACACCCAAGAGTAGGAAGTCGAACCAGTAAGCTACGGCACAGTTGTTTCTAGGTGGAATTCTCTGCAAAAATTTAAAATTATTTCTGTGATAATATTTAGGAACACAAACATTGCATGTTTATAATATATATGTTGGTTTTTCAAAACGGGCGATAAAACCATATGACCATTGGTATTGTAGGCTGTTTTGCTTCTTCTTTCTGATTATTAGCATTCTGTCAGTGTTCTATAATGCACATCTATAGTTCTTATAAACTGAAAAAAATTGTTTGTAACATGTGTAATAAGCAGTCTAGTCATAAGTCTCCTTGTGTTATAATAGAAAGACCAGTTTACACGTACATACAAGGTAGACAAGAGGTGCTAAGTCTGCAGAGAAATCTTACTAAATAATTGGCATCTGTTCAGGGAATGGGATGATTTGCTTTTTGTCTCTCCAAGAATGGACATGTTTGAAGGACAGCAGGATGGATTTGGGTTGAATACAAGGAAGGACCATTTGACTGCAATAGTCACCCAAACACTACAGACCAAGAAGAGTCATGCCATGTGCTACAAAGCACACACTATGTGCCATGTGCCTTATGTATTTCATATATATATTTCATATATAAGGCACATGTAATAATGTACCTATAATTCATGTAATCATGACATAATACTCATTTAACATATGAGGAAGCAGGTTGGATTGGATGCCTAGCAGCACACATCCAGAAAGTGGCAGGGTTGATCTTGGAACTCGGGTCTGTTAAGCTCCAGAGCCCAGTATCCATACATGATGCTGATTTCCTTGGCTTCCTCTCCTGCCTAAAAACATTCCTCTCACCAAGCTTGCTGCAGTGCCCAGTATATGTTTCCATAAATGTTTTAAATTTTAGAACACTTTCAGATTTACAGAAAAATTGTGAAGACAGTACAAGAGAGTTCCCATATAATTCATACCCAAGTTGCTCTATTATTAACATTACATTATTGAAATGATTCTAATGCATGATTATTTATTAACATCTGTATATCATTCAGATTATGTGGTATGTGTATACCATGAAGTAGTACTCATAAAAAAATGGCGAACTACCTCTTGTATTATCCTGGATGGAGCTGGAGCCCATTCTTCTTTTTTATTTTGTTATTTTAGCGTATTATGAGGGTACAAGTGTTAAGGTTATGTATATTGCCCATGCCCCCCCCTCGAGTCAGAGCTTCAAGCGTGACCATACCCCGAATGTTGCACCTCTTGCTCTTTGTGTTTGTATATCTCCATCCCCTCCTCCCCCCTCCCACCTGCCCAATGCCCGATAAATGTTATTCCTATATGTCCACATAGGTGTTGATCAGTTAATACCAATTTGCTGGTGAGTACATGTGGTGCTTGTTTTTCCATTCTTGAGATACTTCACTTAGTAGAATGGCTTCCAGCTCTATCCAGGAATATACAAGAGGTGCTATATCAACCATTGGTTCTTAAAGCTGAGTAGTACTCCATGGTATACATATACCACATTTTATTAATCCACTCTTGGATTGATGGGCACTTGGGCTGTTTCCACAGCTTTGCAATTGTAAATTGTGCTGCTATAAACATTTGAGTGCAGGTGTCTTTTTCATAAAGTGACTTTTGATCTTTTGGGTAGATGCCCAGTAGTGGAATTGCTGGATAAAATGGCAGATCTACTTGTATCGCTTTGAGGTATCGTCATATTGTTTTCCACAGTGGTTGAACTAGTTCGCAGTCCCACCAGCAGTGTAGGAGTGTTCCTATCTCTCCGCATCCATGCCAGCATTTATTGTTTGGGGACTTTGTGATAAAGGCCATTCTCGCTGGAGTTAAGTGATATCTCATTGTGATTTTGATTTACATTTCCCTGATGATTAGAGATGTTGAGCATTTTTTCATATGTTTGTTGGTCATTATTCTATCTTCTTTTGAAAAGTTTCTATTCATGTCCTTTGCCCATTTTTTGATGGGGTGGTTTCGTTTTTTCTAGCTGATTTTCCTGAACTCTAAATAGATTCTAGTTGTCAGCCCTTTATCAGATGTGTAGCTTGGGAAAATTTTCTCCCATTCTGTGGGTTGTCTGTTTGCTCTCTTGACAGTTTCTTTGGCTGTGCAGAACCTTTTTAATTTGATTAGGTCCCATTTGTTTATTTTTGTTGCTGCTGTGATTGCCTTTGGGGTCTTCTTCATAAATTCTTTGCCTAGGCCGATGTCTAGAAGAGTATTTCCAACATTTTCCTCTAGGATTCTAATAGTTTCACACCTAAGGTTCAAGTCTGTTACCCCGCGTGAGTTGATTTTTGTGAGAGGTGAAAGGTATGGGTCCTGTTTCTTTCTACATGTGGCTATCCATTTTTCCCAGCACCATTTATCGAATAAGGATTCTTTTCCCCAGTGTATGTTTTTGTCTGCTTTGTCGAAGATTAGTTGGCTATATGAGGATGGTTTTATATCTGGGTTCTTGGTTCTGTTCCACTGGTCAATGTCCCTGTTCTTGTGCCAGTCCCAGGCTATTTTAATGCCTATAGCCTTGTAGTATAGTTTGAAGTCTGATTGATACCATCTATCCATTCTTCTACATGAAGTATCACAAGAATGAAAAAACAAACGCCATGTGTACTCACCATTAAATTAGTACTAATGTGCTCACTTATGTGCACATATGGAAGTAACATGCATTGGGTGTGGGGCAGGCAGGAGGGGCAGGTGGAGATGGGTAAATTCACACCTAAGGGGAGCGCGTGGTGTACACTGTCTGGGGGATGGGCACACTTGTAGCTCTGACTTAGGGGATGCAAAGGCAATTTATGTAACCAAAGCGTTTGTACACCTGTAATATTCTAAATAAAAATAAATAAATAGTATTACCAGTACCAAACAAACAACAATAACAAAATCCGATCGAGAGACATTCCATCAAATATCCAATTAGTAGTATTCAAAACTGTTAGGGTAATCAAAAACAAGGAAAGTCCGAGAATATGGCTCAGTGAGGAGGAGCCTAAGGGGATCTGATATATAAATGCAACGTGAGGATCTGAAATAGAAAAAGCACGTTGGGTCAAAGTAATATCTATTTGTGAAAAATGTATGCAGTGGATTGTGCCAATGGGCACATGGGTTGGGAAAGAGGGAAACTGGCTTTGGGTTAAGCGCATAGGAGATCTGCTTCCTCCCTACCTCCCCCATTCTCGTGCACGGACTGGAGCACGGGGCCCGAGTCTTGTTGTCCTGGCAGCTACGTTCAATAACACTGACAAAAACCAAAAAACAAAAAACCTAAAAAGCAAAAAACTCTGAACCTTTGTCCCTGGAGGGATTCCAGGGTTAGGTTCCTAGGAGCCCCTGGTTGCAACATCTTCACCAACTGATCGCTACGCAAGCCCGTTCTATGTGTGTTTCTGTTTCAAGACGCCTCACTTGCTGTGTACCCGCGATTCATTAACACGGAGCGCGCGGCCAGCAGCGCGGAAACGCGCGCCCGGGGAAGCCTCCCCGCCACGTGCGTTTCCGCGCCGCTTCGCAGCCTCCCCGCGCCCGGGAGCCCAGACAGCGCTTCGGCACTGTGCTTGGGGGCCGTTTCGGAAAGCGAGACCGCCAACAAAAAGCACACACATGTGGGAAATGGGCACTAAACAGACTGTTAAAAGGACTCTTGTTCACAGCCTGAGCTGAAGCAAGAAGGCAGAGCATGTGCTCCGCTGGGAACACGCGTATGTCTGGAGCGACTCAAATTTTTCACCACTCTGCGCATGCTCACGGAGGACCCCCAAAGCGCCCGAGCTTTGCTCTGGGGGCTACAAGTGCATTGCAGGGAGCAGGGGAGCTTGCAAGTACCGACTCTGCGAATCACGAGGCTGCAGCGCGCACGCGTGTGGTCTGCCCGGGGCCGCGCCGAGGCCACCTGTGCAGGGTGACGCCGATGGCTGCTCCAGGGGCCTCGACGTGACTCTGGTTTGGAAGGTCTGGAAAACTTTGGTAACTTGAGAATGATCTGAGAGCACCGTGTGGGTTTCTTTGGAGATGTGAGTGTTTGGCTGCAGGTCACAGAAGGATTCTCATCTCTCTGCGGGAAGCAAAGCAGCCGGCAGCCTGCAGGGGTCTGGCTCACAGCTCGTGCGGACGCGGGTTCCCGCCCCTGCTTCTGCCTGGCTACACCCGCGTCCACATCACGGGGACACCCGTGTGCTTCTCTGAGCACTCGTCAGCCCTCATTCCTCCCTCACTCCACCTGCCCTGCCAATACTCTTCATTTCCTGAAGGCTCTTTCTGGCCTGACCACAGGCGAGATTTCTTTATATATACCAGTGACCTTTGTCTTGCCTTGGGATGTGACTGTGACTTACTTTAACCCAGACTCTGCTCATCCAGGTGGTTAGGAGCGTCCACCTGTAATCCCAGCCTTCCATCGCCCTCCCTCCTGTTGGAAAGACATGAAATGAGTACACCAAAAATAAATCCAGGCTTTAAAAATTATCGCACACTGATATATCGCACACTGATATAATACATTTCAACCAACAATTTTTAGTATAAGTATGTCCCACGCACAATATGGGATATACTTATGCTGAAAATGATTCATTATTCACCTAAATTTAAATTGAACTGGCTGTCTTGTGTTTTTATTTGCTACACCTGCCAACCCTAGCCCCTAGGGGCCCTGTAGAGCACTGGCCAATGCTGGGAGTGGTCAGGGAATCAGGAAACCAGTCTGCCAGTGAGCAGTTGGGAGGTCTCAGGAAAGTCACCACCCCTCTGGGCCTCAGTTTCCTCATCTGTGAAAGGGACACAATTTCTAGTATCTGCAGCTGTCTGTGACTTTTTCTGGAGAACCCCAGTTTGGGCCCCAGTTTTAGGTTTCATATTCTTTTTTCCTAATTGGTAACTGGGCAATTTATATGCTCACCCAGGAGAACTTAAAGTGAATGCATGTTTTTATTTCTGAGTAAAAAAAATGTTTCTGCTGCTGAAGGAAAGCCCACCGATCTGTGCCAAAATAACACGCTGCCTTGGCAAGAAAATATATCTGCTGCAAATCGTTAAAGCGCTTTCTCCCTCACCTGCCCGGCAGGCTCTGATGCACACACTAACAGCCTGTTCCATGGAAACACCACGGCCGGCGGGCAGGTCTGGGCTGTAAATCACCCCTTTGAGAGGAGTGACAGGCTGCGTCCCTGTGCCCCGCGTCCACACCAAATTGCGCTCCTGCGCATGACGGGGAAGCTCGCCTGAGGCCTCCATGCCACGGAGGTTCAGGACGGCAACAACGGGAAATTGGTTCTCTGCCCCCTGCCCAGGCAAGACCTGTGGGTGACAGCACGTCCCCACGCTAGAGCTGGCAACCTCGGGCGTGAAGCCGTGTTTTCCGTGGAGTTGGCTGGTGAGTCTCTGGCAAAGACGTGGTCTGCACTTGTGTGTTGCCGCAGAGCTCCCACGCCGGCGGGTGGCAGGTGGGAGCAGGAGAGGAGGGGAGCTTGGGATGGGAAGGCCGTGGGGGCTGGGATGCCTTTGTACCAGCCACCCTCCTTTCAGAAGCATGGGACAGCGCTGCCCACCTGGGCAGGTGAGATTTCTCACCTGAGACCCGACCCCTCTGGGAAGACTTCTCAGCAGCTGTGGTTGCCCAGAGCAGGCTTTCTCGGCAGGTCGAACACCCACCTGTGGGTAGAGGCTGCCACTGCGCCCGCCAGACTGTGGGGTCCCGGGCTCCGGGCTCTGTTGTTGTTGGCCTTGAGCCAAGTTCCAACTGGGATCGGAAGGCCACGTGATCCCTGCCACGCTACGATTAGCAAAAGCTCCCTGAGATCCTAAGTCGCTTGTTGATCTTAGGTAGTTGATAAGTGTGGTGAGAGCGGAAGGATGAACCAGCGGATTTCAGAAGTTTTGTTTTGATGAAATACAATTATCCATTTGTTCTTTTATGTTGTCTTGCCCAAGAAATCTTCGACTTACTCAACATCACAAAGATTGGAATTATACATGTAGCTCTGAGTCCTATTTTGTGTTAATTTTTGAGTACGGTGCAAGGTACAAATTGTTGTTTTTATTTTTGCCTGTAGATATCCAATTGGTTCAGTGCCATTTGGTGAAAAGACCATCCTTTCTTCTCTGACTTGCCTTTGCACTTTTGCAAAACTCTATTGTCTCTGTATATGTGGGTCTAATTCTGGACTCTCTGTTCTATTTTATGTCTAACTGTATACCAGCCCCCCCCATTGTTTTGGCTACTGTAGTTTTCTACTAATTCTTGAAATCAGTTAGCATTATCCCTCCCACTAATACAGAAAATTGAAGCCCTCAGGACTAAGCATCATCTGGCCCAGTACCTGCTGGTCTTCAGAATGGAATTCTGAGCCCCGTTTTCCATTTAAGGGAAGAGAAGTCTAAGAGAGTGAAGGTCCTGGCCTGTGGGACTATAGTACATAATGGGGAAGAATGTAGAACCCAGCTCTCCTTCCTAACAGAACCTTAGTAAAATGCCCTTCCAATCATCAAATAATGATGTTGAAAATAAAAGCTGACATTTTTTGACTACCAGCCATGGTGCTAAGCATTTTACATATAGTATTTCATGTAACCCTACATGCATTTCTATGATGCAGTACTAGTATTTTGTATGTGTTGCAGATAAGGAAACTGAGGCACAGAGAGCTTAAGGGATGTGTGCAAAGTTTCACTCACTAGGTGGCTGGGCTGAGATACAAATCCTAGGTGACTCCAGGCAGAAGCTATGCTTGTTCTAAGTCAGCAATTTTCAAAGGGTGGTCCCTGGACCCTCAATAGCACACGGGAGCTTGTTGGAAATGCACTTTCTCACCCTGGGGGATTCTGAGCAGACAAATGCCTGAAAACTACTGATGGAACCAGTCCACGTGCTGCTCTGCTAACAGAGCAGCCTCTTGGTGGGTAAATTCCAATTGAGCAACACACAGTTGCAGGGACTGACCTTTATTGGGGGTAGGGGGGTGTATCTATGGCTCCTTCTCTGAATGCAGTGACTCCAGAGGAAGGAGCAGTGTGCACGCAGGTGAAGTGCATGGTCCTGGGGGCCAGGTGGGAGGGTTGGCCGGAGCCCTGAGCAACTGATCGTACCTCTCTACACCTTCCTTTTTCTCCTCTGCAGAATAGCGGCACAATAATGCCTACCTTCTAAGGGGATTATCAGGAGGGATGAAGCAAGTCAGGGAAAGTGCTTAGCGTAGGGTCTAGCCCATAAATGCTAAGACTCAACCAAATTCTATTTTTGATCATTATTATTTAAGTCCCTTTAGACCCTTGCTTCGAGAACTGACTGCAGACTGTAGGCCCTCCGTGGGATTTTCACTGTGGGTTTGGGTGTCTCTGCCTGGCACAGTTGCCAGATAAAATGCAGATGATCAGTTACATTTAAATTTTAGATAAATAATTTTTTTGTGTATAAGTGTATCTCGTGCAATATTTGGGACATATACTAAATTTTTTTTTTGTTGGCATCTGAAATTTAAATTTAAATGGATTTGTAGTTTTA
>VSMF01228555.1:0-13208 GCA_008750915.1 Microcebus jonahi | reverse complement strand
GTTTTGAAAGCGTTTTGTTCTTTCAAAACTACACAAGTCTGCAAACCCACCTGGCCACAGTTAGCTGAGCCTGGGCAGGATTAGCTAACTACTAATCCCTCAAATCTGCGGGAGGCGGCCTCTGCTGACCCCTGGTGGCCAGCAGCCAGAGTCTGATTGCACGGTGACCTGCTCGACTCGTTGCCCCTCCTGGTGGCTAGCATGGTCACCCCTGGCCATGGGGCCGAGCCTTGAGGGTCCAGGGCAGTCCTGGAAGGCTTTCTGGATGGTGCATAGAAGAAAAGCAGGCAGAAAGGCTCGGGCAGAAGGGGCGAGGTCGTCCAGGCGGGGCCAGGCCTCGACGCTGGGCATCGTGAGCAGATGAGTCCTGCAGGGAGCTACACCAGGCTTTCCGACCAGTTGCCTGATCCTAAGGTATCTCCCTGACCAGAGGAAGGGGCTGGACGCCCCCAGACCCACCCTTGACCAAGTGTTTGTGAGAGCCCCTCCAAGTATTACTGAGCTCTTTATCCTCCCGACGTCTTTGGGGTCAAACTCTGCAGGGCATCCGAGCCCCACAGCGCGCAGGCCCCGAGCTGGGCGCGGGAGATGGTCACGGAGCTGCACGGCCCTCAGGAAGCAGGCGAGGTGCCCAGCGGGAGAACCACCCGTCACTGCCTAATCTCTGCTGGGAAGTGGAAACAGAGGAGGGCGGCAGCGTCCTGGAACGGAGGGTGTGAAGACGCCAGGACCCGGAGGGAACCGAAAGGCTGGTGTTGCTGGGGACATTCTGAGGATGGGCCAAAAAGGATTCTACCCCAGGGGAGGGCTGGCAGGCTGGGACCCAGAGCGGGGCAAGGGCGATGGGGCACCACGGAGGGCTAGGAGCAAGAGGACGCCGAGCGGCAGCTGCTCTGTGGAGGATCGCCTCGATGACCACGGAATGGCAGGTCAGCAGAGGCGGAGGCACACGCAGGCGGGAAAGCAGGCAAGGTGGAGACAACCACTAGTGATAGCTGGGAGAGAAAACTGCCGCGGGGAGGTGGGGTGCTGGCTGGCCTCGGCTCCCGCGCTGCGGCCCGGGCCCGCCAGGAGGCGCCGCTGCCCCGCAAAGCTGTTCCCGGCCTCTGGTGGCCACCGAAAACCCGCGCTGCGGCCTAGAGAGGCCCCGGAAGAGGCGGGGCAGCGTGCTCCGAGGCCGCTTCCGGCTTCGGCTTGGCTGGCGGGGCCGGAGTTGGGGGAGGACACCGTGGGCGGGGCGTGGGTAAGAAAGCTTGGGCGGGGCAAGAACTAGGGGATGCAAGGGGGCTGCAGTGGGCAGGGGCGAGGGCAGGTAGCGCCCTGTGAGCGGTCACCGTGCGTGGCTATCGATTCCACGCCTGATCCTCCCAGCCTTTTACCTTGCGAAGTGCCGTCCTGGGGTCCCTGGGGTTTGGGCAAGGAAGGCTTCCTGGAGGTAGAGGGGTGCACAAAAGCGGATAAGCAGATATGAGGACGTTGGGAACCCCTTTAGACCAATCTTTATGTGTTTGAGCTACGCCCTTTTGGAAGAGAGGCCAAGCCTGCAGGGAAGGCTGGACGAGGGTGGGGGGACTGTTAGGGGGGTGGGTACAGGGGACCAGCCAGCCCAGACCTTCTGGAAGAAACAAAAACTCAGCCTAGTTATTTGCCTGAACCCCCCCCCTTCATTATCTCAGAAGACACAGGACAGCCTATCCCCATAGGCTTCACTCCATCACCCTCATATGGGGGCCACCCCCTGCCTCCCTGCCTTCTCTCTTGTTCTCAGGCCATACTCCTCAAAGAAGCCAGAGGGAATTTTTAAATGGTAGATCATGTCATTCTGCCTTAAAAACTCTCCAGTTGTTTCCATCACTCTTGGAATACAATTTAAACTCTTCCTTGCCCATGGACCCTACTCACCTCTGCTGACCACCCCTGGTGCTAGCCCACAGCCTGGCCTGACATACCATGCTAGCCCTCGCCCTAGGGCCTTTGCACTGGCTGATACCTTCTCAGAAGCTTTTTCTCCAACATCTTAAAGCAGCTCCTGACCAGGCCATTTCTCTAACTCTGTCTAGTTGACTTTGGTTGTAGCATTTGCTCCCTACAGTATAGGGAGAGCAATGCTATGTGCTTCCAGGGCTCAGTGACGAGCTTCACTCCCAGGATAGGTCCCCCTCTCCCCTATTCCTCCCCTCCTCCTAGTCACCATCCACAGGAACACCCTGTGCCCAGGTGGCATGGTGTATCTTGCTGGGCTGCTTGCTGTTGCATCACCTTCATTAGGGCTGTTTTTGCTTTTTCATTAAATTAAATTCCAGGAAGCAGTGCTAATGACAGTTCTAACGAGTCGTGGGAGAGGCTACCAGCCCCAGCCTTTGGACAGCATGGTAGGGAGGACTAGGCAACAATGTGAACAAAGCAACAAAGCAGTGGCTCCTGGGGATAGAGTCGATTATCATTTCCCAGGCCCTCCAAGGACCCTGGGCTTCCCAGAGGAGGTGGCCTTTGGAGGCTGTGTACATAATAGGCAGAGCGACAGGGACAGGTTGAACCATGAGCTCTTCAAGGATAAGAAGAAGGAAGGAAGCTTAGTTCAGACCTTGGCCTGAAAGCCCTGAGAGCTCCTTGGGTTTCCTGTTAGGGTCTGGGCGGCTCCTCCCCA
Source organism: Microcebus jonahi (assembly GCA_008750915.1). Classification (NCBI taxonomy): domain Eukaryota; kingdom Metazoa; phylum Chordata; class Mammalia; order Primates; family Cheirogaleidae; genus Microcebus; species Microcebus jonahi. The sequence goes on along the minus strand of VSMF01228555.1, from coordinate 10,561 downwards.
GTTATATTGGGAGCACCCTGAATGCTAGGACCAGTTGGGTTTGCAGGACTAGACATGGGTCACTGGTTTGCAGATGCTGGTGCCACTACCTCAGCATCTCTTGGGGACTTGAGAGCCCCCTATGTGCCTTACTCCCCAGGGATACTTCATGGCAGTCCCCTTTCACACCACTGTCCCCTTGTTCTCACTGTTCTGGCCAAGCTAGCTTCCTTCCATTCAGTTCCTTCCCACCCCAGGGCCTTTGCACTTCTTGTTGCCCCCCCTCACCCTATACTGGCTTGTCCTATGACTGGTTCCTCCCCATTCAAAGTTCCCCTCCTCAGACTGTTTTCTCCTGCACACACCTCCCAGTGGCTCTAGTGTTACCCTCTTGATTTCCTCCGAAACTAAAATTCCATTTCCCTGTTTACTTGTTCAGTGTGTGCTCCTCAAGGGCAGGGCCCCAGCTGTCTCCCTTACCCTCGAGTTCTCCACACATTGGCACACAATATGTTCACAGTAAACAGTGGCTTAACAGATGACCCCTCCCTCTAGACCCTCCTGCACTCTATCCCCTGTCCCCTGACTCACACAGCGATGTGTCAGGTTGGACCCCTTTGCCTAACCCAGAAACTTCTGGGCAAGGAGTACTGGAGTATGAGTTCTCCAAAGCCAATGATCTGTGAAGGGAGTGGATGACCAGGAAGGGGGACCTTGGGCCCAGGGCCCCCAGGCTTGGGGCTGTTCCTCTCAGGGGCAAGAGAGGCCTGGGAAGAGAGGTCTGGCAGGGAGAGGGGAGGAGGTCAGGATGGTTGACTGTAATCTCAGAACTGCAGCTAGACTAAGAAGCAGGAAGGGGAAAGTGCAGGAGATGGACCAGGAGGTGGAGCTTCACCCAGAGTTGAGCTGCAAGAGGGAGCAAGAGATCTGCAAGCAGAAGCTGCCAAGGCCCTGTCTGCAAGGCTGTGATTTGGTGGTCACAGGTACTTGGCCAGAGGTTCTCTGCCACCTAGAAGCCATGGATGTGGGATAGTCAGGATCCTGGACCATGGGCAACCTAGGGTCCTGCCTGGTCCTGGACTCTGGGCAGAGACACACATATCCACCCTGAAACTGTCTTTGGGGAAGTGCTGGCAGCTTCCCCTTCCTGGAGCCTGCAGGCTAGGGTGTCATAGTCCACTGAGGGGGGTCTCCTCACCCTGCTCAGGGATGGTGCTTGGTAGGAACTCAGGACAAGCTGGACCTGCTCTGTGGCCTGTGGTGAGCCCTGAAGCTGTTCTGCCTGTAGGGGTGAGACAGCAGCTGCCACTTCTCCATTCTAGCTGGAGGGCCACCCTCAGCTTTGCTGATATCATTTCAGTGTCCTTTATGGTCTAGTCCAAGTGGTACTGGGCTAGTGGGCACAGGTACAAGTCTTGCCTCTGAGGCTCATGAGGCCCTGGCTAGGCAGCCAGCCTTTGCCCCCAAAATGACCTCTCCTGAAGGAACCAGGATGCCTGTGACATACCTCACTGGATGACTGTGGATTGGTCCTGGCCCATTCTGAGTCAGTCGACTCAGCTGCAAAGCAAGAGGTTTCTCCAGCTTTCACCCTTGATTTTCTCGCTAGTCCTTCCCCCAACCTACCCTCTCAGTCCTATCTCTCTACCTTTGCATGTGCTGTTCCCTCTTCCTGGAATGTTTTTCCTCACTGTTCTCCCTCTGGCACTCCCCACGCCACCAAGAAAGCATTTTGACCTTCCCAGGCACCACTGGTTTCTCCCTTTTCTGCACATATAACTATAGAGAATATTTTTATAGGGGCAGCAGGATGAGTTGTTTATACCCCCTTCCAGCTCCAGGATGAGAGAACCCTGGTAGGGTGGGATAGTTTGTACAATTCGTTCATTTAATTTGACAAATATTTACCTGCCACCCTGCAAGGAGCCTGGAATCTCTCCTGGGCAGGAGAGACTTACTGCCAGGATAGTGAGGTCTGGCTGGAGAAGGGGAAGCCCCAGGACAATAGGAGTCAGAGAGGCCTAGCTCACAGCCAGGGAAAGCCAGGGAGGAGGGATTAGCTTATGGGGTAGGGGAATCAGAGGGGAAGCGCAAGGGGTGGAGAGGACAAGGCAAACCAAATGGTTGGCATGCCAGTGTGTTGCAAATGGAGGGAGACAAGGTGGATTCTTGGATGTGGACAGCCCCTATAGGGCCTTACAGAAATTACTACTGTAGTAACTCAGCCCTGCAGAGGGCTTTGGGTGTGCCATGCAGGTTCTCAACATTTAACATATTTTATCCCTTAGTCCTGACCTCAGCCTGTGCATTGGGTATGTATAACTGTTAGACCCATTTTACTGATAAGAAATCCGAGGCACAGGGAGTTTCTGGTACTTGTCCAGATTAACAGGCAGCTGGCAAGTTTGCAGACTGCTCCACAGAGTCCTTGCTGCCAACTCCCACTCCACCAGAGTCCAAACTAGTGTGTGTAGGCTTTATCCTCAGGGCCCTGGGAGCCACAGAAGGTTTGTGAGCAAGGGAGAGATGTGACTTCTTTCAGTAGGATCCCTTTGGCTGCCATGTGGAAGATGGATTATAGGGGAAACAGGAAAACCAGAGAGGCGGCTGGAGGCCTAGACTGGGAAACAGTGGGGACAGAGAACAGGAACAGATTTGAGGGATAATTGAGGAGGGGAAGGAACTGATAGCATGTGGGGGATGGGTGGAGTGCCACTGCTCTGGCTGGTGGAGGGGGCCATGAAGTGGTGGAGAGCCCAGGAGCAGGGGCCATGGGATGGGATGTACCCAGTTCTGGACAGTGTGGGTTCAAGGTGCCTGAGGTGTCTGGAGGCACTGCTTCAGAGCAGTGGTGGACATGGGGCTGGCAATCAGGGGGGAAGTCAGGCTGGAGATGACCATGTGGAGTTCTGAGCTTTTGGAGTGGGAGGTGTGTAACTGGAGTGGCTGGCAGAGGCCTGGCCATAGCCCTAGGGACCCTCAGAGAGAAGGAGAAGGAGCAGGAGCAGCCAGCAGCGTGGAAGCTGGGTTTGCTGGACTCCCTTGGAAGAGTACATGGCTGGAAAGGAGTGGCTGACTCCTGGGAAGGGTGCAAGAACCAAAGGACCAGGTTTAGAGCTGGGGGAGGCCATTCCTTTCAGTGGCCCCATCCTGCCCTGCCTTCATAGATTGGGGTCTGTGTCTCACCCACCTCCTGAGAGTGGGGCCTCCAAGGGGCTGACAGGTTCTCCCTGTTGCCTGGCAACTGAGAGAGCTGTTGGCTGTTGCTAGGAGCAGGCTAGGGAGGCCAGAGGAGGGAGGATCAGCTCTCAAGCCTGGGGCGGGGCCAGCAGTGGGGGGGGGGGTCAGGGGAAGGGGTCCTCCTTGGAGCTGGGTTTGTAGTCTATGCGTGGACAGACTGTTCTTGGCTGGGTGCATGCATTTTCATAGTGTGTTCTGTGGATTTGAGACACGTTGGAGGCTGCGTGTGGATGTATAGAGCATATCTCTCTCTGTCCCTGGTGGGCATCATGTGTTTTCACTGTTGCATGCCTGTGGCAGTGCCTGGGTGAGCTCTGGCTCCAGGCAGGAGGGAGCCCTGGAGGATTCACTGGAGAACTTGCAGGCCAGTGACTCCTCAACAAGGGAGACATTCAGTTAGGGAGACACAGACACTCCAGGGAGAACAGACAGCCTGAGGACTGGGAGCTAGAACAAGGTGTTTGCCAGAGTAGTAAGGAGGGGGACTGTGCTAAACAGGGGGCTGTGGATGGCCAAGCATTGGTGACAGGCTCCCTGCCTGACTTCCAGCACCTTCCCTGTCTTAGGGCTGGGGCCTCCCTGGTTTATGGCAGTGGGGCCACACAGAACACTTTCCTGGGTAGTCCTTGGCAGACCCTTCAAATGTCCAATCAAGGTTGGAGCTGTGGGCTTCTCCTGGAGAGCAGGACCAGAAAGACTTGAAATTTGTTCAGGTAGAAACACTGCTGCCTCCACCTCACCTTTGCCCAACCACAGTGTTGTAGCCATTACCCAGTGGGGACAGGCTGCAGAAGGGTGGGGCATGGGATCATAGCCTCCCCCAGAGGTGGACAGGCCATGGAAGGGACAGGCCATAAGATCATGGCCACTTTTGTTTACAGAAGTCCAGGGGCAATAACTTACTTTTTTTCTCTCTTTTTCCCCTCCCTCCCTCTTATTCTCTCTCCCACTCTCCCTTGAGTCCTGGTTGCCTGGTCCCAGACTGGAGTTCAGGATGGCTGCCTGCAGGAGAAATGCCTCCCAGCAGCAGATCAGGGAAGGATGGATAAGCCTTGGATGACTAGAGAAGGCACCCAGTTGAGAGGGAGACAGCCTGGGCAAAGGTGTAGAGGTGGCAATAGACTTCATCATCACCATCGTCGTCGTCGTCGTCGTCGTTGTTGTCATCATCATCATTATTATTTTGATTTGCTGAAATCTAGGGGGAGAAGGGGGCAAACCTGCCTTAAGACAGAAAACCGCAGTCCAGAAAGGCCCCTGGGTTCTGTAGATCCCCAAACAAGTTTATTGGGTTCATTAACTTTAACAAGGGACCAAGACACGCCTCCTCCACCCTAGTCGCCAACTCGCAGAAGCTCCTAGGGCTGGTTCCTGCGCGGCCCGCGAGGGCACCGGATCCCCACCCTCCGGCCAAGAGCTCTGCCCGCCCCGCGGCCCCGCCCAATCGGAGCCCGGCCCCGCCTGCAGCCCGCGGGAGCGCGGGGCCGGGCTTGGCTCCTCCCTGTTGCCTTCGCTCCGCTTGGCTGCCCCCCCAGCACAGGCCGGAGCTTGGGAGGAGCCCGCCGTGTCCCTGCGCTGCGCCGCGAGCCAGTCACCAGCCCCGAACCTCCTCGGGCCCTACCTCCAGGCCCGCCCCGGCCCAGTCCTCGGCTCGGCTCGCCCGAGCCCCACCCCCGGCCCGCCCCGCCGTCGGTGCGCGGCGGCCGGGAAGGCGCCTCCCGCAGACGCTCGGAGCTGTCGATCCGAGAGCTGCCCGCTGAGGGCCGGCGGCGGGAGCGGAGTGGGTCGGGCGGGGCCGAGCCGGGCCGTGGGCCGTGTGGGGGCCGGGCGGCGGCCGGGCCGGCGGACGGCGGGATGGGCTGCACCGTGAGCGCCGAGGACAAGGCGGCGGCAGAGCGCTCTAAGATGATCGATAAGAACCTGCGGGAGGACGGCGAGAAGGCGGCGCGGGAGGTGAAGTTGCTGCTGTTGGGTGAGGCCGCACCCCGTCCTGGGACCCTTGATTCCCGGCTCGAATCCCCAGACGAGGACTTTAACTTCCAGATAAGGGCTTCAAACTCCCAGACCTAGCCTGGACCCCCAAGCCCAGGCTGGCCAGGACCCCCAAATAGGGTTAGAAACTCTGGGTTGGTATAAATCTTTGGTCCTAACCCAGACTCCAGATCAGACCCCCAATTCATTCCAGACCCCTCAAAACCAACGGTGCCCTAACACTGGCTGCCCAGAATGCTGCGTGGCCATCCGCTATTGCTAACCAATCTCACAGATCTTCAGAGCCCCTACCTTGTCCTTCCATCCTTCCCTAGAGTTTATCCAAACCCCCAGAACCTCACTTGGTCCCCACCCTCAGGCTCCACCTGTTTCTCCCACCTGCACCTTCTGTTTCCTATTGGGCATGAACATCCCCTGGGGCCCCTACCAGGCCCCCACCCACTCCCTCCTAACCCTTCTGTGTCCCATCCCTATTCTGGAATCTGTATCCTCCACCTGTGCGCTCTGACTCCAAGGGACCTCTCAAGTGGGAAACTGCTCTTGAGCCCTCTCCCCACCTGGAGCCCCTTCTGAGATGGAGACCCCTGCTTCCTGCTTCTGGCCCACCAGATCCCTCTCTGCACGCATCACTCCCCACACCCTCTGCTCTTCCTCCCTTAAGTCCTCTCCCCCAACCTGGCCTTCCTCAGATTCCTCCACCCCTCCTGCACCAGATGGGCTGGGCCAGGAGGAGGGGGCCAGGGGCTGAAGAAGGCCTAGGCTGCATTAGGCAGACCCCCAAGGGGCTGGACTGAGATTCCACTGGTCCATGCTGAGGGAGGGGGCTAGGCCTCAAGCTTCCCAGGGAGGTTCCACTTGCTGTATGTTTCCTAGTTTCCAAGGCCAGTCTAGGAAGTAGGAGGGAGTATGGAGGAGTTGGGGTTGTGGCCACCTCCAAGCCAGGGAAGATGGTGGCTGCTGGAGGGGTGGGGGGAAGTGGAAGTGGTGAGACAGCCGACATATTGCTGCCCTGTGGCCAAGGAGATCTCCTGATAGGTGCTGGGCTTCCCACACCCCTTCTGGGCTAAAAGGCCTGGGACATGGCCTCCCAGGGCTTGCTGCATCTTGGGGCCCTGTGAGGGGTAGTGGTACTGGCTGAATGAGGGCTTGAGAGGCTACTGGGGGTGGGCCAGAGTGCCTCTGAGCATCTGTGAGGGCTGGCCCTTTGCAAAGACAGTGAGCCTGGTGGTTGTCTCTGTCCAGCCTCCCACCGGGGAGCAGGGGTGGTGCCCAGTGTAAGCCTGATTTTAATTTGGGGGGCTTCAGGGTTGGGGGAAGGGAGGCCCTTGCAGCAGCGCAGCAGTGTTATAGGCTGGATAGAATGTGGGGGGTGTGGCCCTCAGCCCCAAAACTGCCACAGGGCCCCAGGCTGTGAAAAGGGGGGCTTTTTGTGCTGGGCCTGTGGCTAAGGAACAGCACTTCTGTCCATTATTGGACCATCTGTTGACTGTCCCTGCAGGCCCAGCCTTGGGGGCACAGCCCCAGAGGTTTCAAAATGGCATCCGCTCCGCTGCTGCCGGGGAGGAAGAGAAGGGGCGGGAAGGGGCGGCGGCCCAGCCTCCTGGGCTGCTTTGCGTTGGGCGCTTGCCTCTTCCTGTCTCTGCTGTGAGTGCAGCAGCGGCAGTGAGTGGGTGTCGACGCAGCGGAATGCCCGTCTGCCCGTTGCTGCCGCTGCCCGCTGGGCCTGGGGAGGGCACTTCCGGTACTACTGCCTCTCAGTGCCCAGCAAGGAGCCTGTAGCCAGCCTCTCCCCAGGCTGATTGCAGTTATTGTGGTGGCTGAGAGGTGTGGGACTGGAACATAGGGCTGGAGACACAGGGCTCCTGGCCAGTTCTGTGCCAACTCTAGCAGGGTCCTTCATCCCACTAGGCTTGTGCCTTGGAGCCCGGCTCAGCTCTTTGGCCTGACAGTGGGACCTGGCAACCCCCTCCCACAGTGAGCTGGTGGCAGCCAGGGATGCAGGGTATGGCTCAGCACTTTCTAGTGTGGAGAGTCTATCCCAGTGTCCTGCCCCTCTGGACTTTGCTTCCTCTGTTTGAGCCAAAGGAGTGCTCGGGCTCAGGTTGGGGAGAACAAGAGCCTCCTGGAGGTTCCCATGGGGGTTAAGACCCTGCAGAGCTGTGCTACAAAGGGCTGAGCTCAAGCTCTGCCTGATACTGAAGACTCGATGTGCCCTGGCTGCCCGGGGAGGGGTCCTAGCTTGAGCCATCTCTTCTCCATCCAGGTATAAGGTGGCCATGGGAGCCCAGCTGTGGCAGGTTCAGAGTTCTGGGCACCTGTCCCAGGTAGCGGGAGACTCTGTCAGGGCAACGGGACTCAGGCTGGGCAATTGCCAGCCTTCCCTCCCAGCTAGAACCACGCCTACTGCCTCGCCCGCACACTGGCTCCTTCCAGTCCTGGGTAGCCCTGCCAGCAGGCAGGCACAGTCACTGTCACCAGGGCAGAGGCAGATGTGGTACATATTGGCAAAAGAGTTTTTCCTGGCCTCTTGGTTGGGGGAGCAGAGGAGCTGATACCAGTCCTACTCCAAGGATACTCCCCATCCCTACCCAGTTCAGCTTTAGTGATCCAAGTCACTAAAGTGGGATTTGGGGCCTTGGGCTGGGCACTTAGGAGAAAGGAAGCCAGAGTGTATGTGAGGGGGTTGGGGAGAGCAAGAGTCTCTGATTTGGGATGGGCTTGTGTGGAAAGCCTCGCAGAAAAAGGAGAGACAGTATCTGCTGTTGGCTTCAGGAAGTCTTTAGAGTATAAATACAACAGCTCTCTCTTACCCTTGGGACTTTGCCTCTGTTGTTCCCTACTTGATTGTTCTTTAAAACTTTATTTTTTTATTTTTTAGACAGAGTCTCACTCTTGTTGCCCCGGCTAGAGTGCTGTGGCGTCAGCCTCGCTCACAGCAACCTCAAACTCCTGGGCTCAAGTGATCCTGCTGCCTCAGCCTCCCAAGTAGCTGGGACTACAGGCAGGTGCCACCATGCCTGGCTAATTTTTTCTATATATTTTTAGTTGACCAATTAATTTCTTTCTATTTTTAGTAGAGACGGGGTCTCGCTCTTGCTCAGGCTGGTCTCGAACTCCTGAGCTCAAATGATCCACCTGCCTCGGCCTCCAAGAGTGCTAGGGTTACAGGCGTGAGCCACCGCGCCTGGCCTTGTTCTTTATAACTTTATTCAGGGATCACCTCCCAGGATCCTTCCTTGACATCCTCCCTCCATGGAGGCTGCTAAAACATCTCTGGCTCCCATGCTACTGTTTTCCCCTTCAGAGTGCTGTATTTGCCCAGCTGCTGTCCCTCGAGACTGCAGGGGCAGGGCTGTGTCCTCTTCTTTTCTGTGCCCAGCATGGAGCCTGGCACCTACTGGGTCCTTCTCAGCTGTTTGTTGAATGAAGAGTCCTCTGAGCTTGGTTTGGGGGATGAGTAGAGGAGGAGTAAGGAGGTGGTCACTGAGCGGCAGTTTGGCATACCGTGGGCAGGTGGCAGGGGCCCAGTGCAGAGCCAATGACCAGGGTTAAGGGGACACTGAGAAAAGTTCTTTGGGTTGTTTCCCCCTAGCCCCACCACAGACTGTGCTGGCAGCTCGGAGTCAGCCCTTACCCCAGCCTGTGAGGAATTCCTGATGACCAGCCTGCCGCCTGTCACAGGGCACAGCACACAGTAGGGACTCTAACTGTTCATATGGGAGAGTAGCTTTGTATTATTCCCAACTTAGGCTGTTTTGGGCCTGCTGCAGGGCTGCTGCTCTGACACTTCACTAGTTAACAGAGCCTGAGCTGGCTGCTCCAGCTGTCAGCAGCTGGGGCTGCCCCATAGCCCTGGGGCTTAGACCAGAGCAATGCTGCAGAAGTTCTGAGCCTGGCCAGTGTAGAGACTGAGCATAGCAAGGATTCAATTAAATGTACCACAAGAAAAGGGAGTTTTGTGACCCTTGTCCCATCTGGGTCTCTGGCAAAGGGCTGGCATACTATAGGTGCCTAATAAATGTGTGTGGAAAGAATATGGAAGCTATTGAACACCTCCATGAATAGGGCATAGCTCGCAGGGAGAGGGATAAGTGTAATCCTGGGGCTGCCACTTGGAGCCTGGTCTGGCTGGAGACAGATGGCAAGGCTGGCCTAGGATCGTGGCTGGCTCGGTAGTGGGTAGACTCTAGCAGTGCCTGTGAGGGGGCCTTTGTGGAGGAGGCAGTCTCTGGGTAGCCTTGAAAAATGAACACCATTTGCCAGGGCCAGACACTGGGGGTCAGAGGGACCAACTCTGCAAGGGGGGCACTGCAGCGGGAAGACCTGGCCTAGATTACAAAAAAGCCTGGCTTTCCTGGCTTAGAGGAAGGAGGCTCACCCTCCCTGGACCAGTTCCTGGGGCCACACAGACCTGGGTTTGAATCCCAGCTCCACCTAGGACACTGGCCGAGAAACCCCTCATCAGGTGAAGCCCTGGCAGTTCTGCATAACCTGGGGACAGGGGTGCCTGCCTGTAGCCACAAGTGTTGTGGGGACAGTGCACCAGAGCCTGGAGGTATGAAAATGGGTGAGGGACCTGCTGCCGACTCTTGCAGAGCTAAGAGTGTGGTGGAAAGCGGTCTCCCACCCTAGAGGCTACCTGGCCCTAGTATGAAGGCCCTGGGAAACCCCATGCTCTGCTCTGAGGCAGCTGCTCACAGCAAGTGGGGAAACCAAGGCATACAGATAGTTGGTGCCAGCTGGAGTGACAGACTGTCCTGGGGACCTTAGGCCCAAACTCTGGGGGCCTAGAGTTGGGGGTGTGGCGGGGCCTGGGTGCCAGGTGGGTTGGTACCCAGGCGGGCCTCCAGCTCTGACTTTCTCTTCCAGCCCTCTCCTTCCCGGCTGGATTTCATTAGCACTTGAATGGGGGGCGGGGTGGCTTGGGCCTCTGAGTCTCTTCTTCCCACCCCTCCCCCAGGCTGGGCAAGGCTTTGTCTGCAAGAGCCGGCTGGGATAGAACTCCCACACTAGGGAGTTGAGGGGGGGCCATGCCATCTCCGACCCCTTTGCCTGCATCTGCCCAGTCTCGCTAGGCTTGGGCCCTGCCCATCAGCCAATATTGGTGCAGCCAACATGAGAAGTCAAAGCTTTGGGGCTAGGTCTATAAGGGATGTCCCTGAACTGGGAGACTAGGTGAATCAGGGCAACTGGAGCTCAGCTGGGGGGATCCCAGGCAGATGGAGGTGGGAGGTAGGGAACCCTGGACAGAGGGCAGTGCAGGTGGTAAGGACAGAAAGAATGAGCTGTGGCTGGAGGTGGAAGTCAAGCCTGACTTGGAGGCACAGGCTTCCATGCCAGAAGCCCTGAG
>VSMF01228554.1:0-24269 GCA_008750915.1 Microcebus jonahi | reverse complement strand
GGTGGCGATTGTCGATTGTCGCATGACATCGTGAATGCACTCAATGCCACTCAGCTGTATACTTAAGGATGGTTACGATAGCAAATTTTATATTATGCATATTTTGCTACAATGAGAAAAAAACAAAACAAAACATGGGTTTGTGTGTGTTCATGGACACACAGGGTCAGTGAATCTGTGCCCCCTTAACACCAGGAATGTGACCTTCTTCCACACTGTCACTGGGGGTGGAGGGTTCCTCTCGGCCGGGCCTCCTTTGAGTGACATGAAGGATTCCAGAAGGTGCGTCCAGGAGTAGGTTACGAGGATGCACACACCACCCCGTTATTGTCTTCTCGCCAGAGTGGGAGGTTCGCACATCAGCATGGCAGAGAATTTCCACGGGGAGAAATCTATTGGTGAAAAAAGAAAACATCGTCTGAACGGTAAGAAGTCTCGGCGTACGTATCACCCCCTGGCCAGCGGGTGGCCATTTCTCGCCTGCGCCGATTACGTGCCTCAGGGGAGTGGCAAGAAAGCAAGCAAGGTGGGCAGGCAGCAGGGATGTTTCGGAGGCCGCGGAGCACGCTTTGGGGCCGGGAGTAGCAAGGCTGGCAAGAAGGTCGTCGTTGCAGAGTGGGGGGTGGGGGGAATGGGACGGACGTTGCATTGGTCAGCTCAGGTTCCTGTGACAAATACCACGGACTACCACGGGGCTTACGGAACAGAGGTTTGTTCGCTCACGGTTCGGGAGGCTGGAAGTCCGGGATCGGAATACCGGCGCGGTCAGGTTCCGGGGTGGCCTCCCTTCCTGGCTGGCAGACGGCGGCCACCTCCTTTCTGCGCCCTCACATGGGGTGGGGGCAGAGAGAAAGCTCGGGTATCTCGTCTCTTCTTACAAGGGCGCTAATCCCATTAGATGGTTAGACTCCGTCTAACCCTAATTACCTCCCGAAGGTGTCATCTTCTTGGTACCATCACACTGGGGGGTAGGGCTTCGATGCATGACTGGCCCACAACAAATGTGACTTTTGTCTCTGCCCAACCATTCTTCCTGCAGCTGCAGAGAGAACCCCACGCCCGCTCTGCTCCCGGGCTCGGTGGTCCATCTGCTCTCACTTGCTGGGACTCCCTGGGCTCCATATTTCCCTCACGCCCCTCCAAGTCCAGCTACGCCCCGGAGACCGGTTTATAAAGAATGGAGAATTAAGAGTAACTTGCAAATTACGCAATATTTTTTTTTTAAAAAGATGCTTCCCCCACGGGAGCCCCGTTGCCCATTAATTGCAACACATTTTGAAACAAAGTAAATATTTTTTTTGTTGTTATTAAAAGAAATTCATTCTCGCCTTTTCTTTCAATCACTGCCGCGCGTTAATGGAAGGGAAGTAAGGCGATCCGAAAACATTTGAGCGAGAGGCTGCGCAAACAAACTTTCCCACTGTATTTTCGGCACGTGAGGCTGAAGTCATTGAATATGCAAATTGCCTTATTAAAAGAAGAATGATGTCTTTTTCAGCAATCAGTTTAATTACAGTGGAACCCTTCAATAGAGAAATCAACTTGTTTTTGCAGAGGAGGAATTCTCTTAGAAAGGGAATTTAGGTGTAACAGATCAAAATTGGAAAATTCACACTCGGTAGGAAGAACGGCCTGGGAGGTACGGGGGAGAAGGAAGAGAGAGAGTTGATGGCCTCATCGGTGTCTGTCTGAGCCTCAGTTTACCCACATGCCATGTTCCAGCTCTAAAGTTTGAAGCAAGATAAAGGTGGAACGGCAGTGGAAGGTGTTTATGCAACTTATGCAGGAGGACCAATGACTACGGCCGCACATTCGCTTAACTTGGCCACAGTGGCAGCTGGTGAAGACCTCTGGGCCCCATTCAGGTCTGTCCTGGGGAGAACAGGTCCCCAGGTAAACCGAGTTCATGTCCCATGGGAGCCCTGGAAGGGAGGTGGGGACAGACCCAGGTTTAGGGCGGAGGTTTAGAAGCCGGACTTTTGAGTTCTGTCTCAGCTACACAGAACATCACCTTAGCAGCCCCAAGTAAGTTGTTTAGCATCATAAAGCCCTCACCTTCCTCTTCTGTCACATGGAGGAGATAGCATCCGATCCTCATAGGATGGTTTTGAAATGTATAGAAAAAAAGACAGGCCGGGCGTGGTGGCTCACGTCTGTCATCCTAGCACTCTGGGAGGCCGAGGCGGGAGGATCGTTTGAGTTCGAGAGCAGCCTGAGCAAAAGCGAGACCCCCGTCTCTACTAGAAATAGAATGAAATTAATTGGCCAACTAATATATATATAAAAAATTAGCCGGGCATGGTGGCGCACGCCTGTAGTCCCAGCTACTCGGGAGGCTGAGGCAGGAGGATCGCTGGACCCCAGGAGTTTGAGGTTGCTGTGAGCTAGGCTGACGCCACGGCACTCACTCTAGCCTGGGCAAGAAAGCGAGACTCTGTCTCAAAAAAAAAAAAAAAAAAAAAAAATACAGCAAACATTTGGTGTAATACTCGGCATACACCCAAGCTCACCTAACAGCCTCAGGTTGGTGCAAAAGTGATCGTGGTTTCGGACCCTGAATTTTAAATCATCACATAACTAGTCTCCCAAGCTCCTCTTCATCAATCAAAACAGGAGCCGTTAACAGTCAACTCGGCTTTGCCAACGAGAAGCACGTCTGCTTATTCCCGTAGCGTGAAAATCCGTGCCTCCGGATCCGGCGCACTCTTGGGAAGCGTTTTCCGCGTCCTGCCTGGTTGGGGAAGCGTTTTCCCTGCAGAGAGCCACCGTGGAGATGCTGGAAGAAGTGGCGGTCGGGGTCGGTCTGCGCTGAGAGGCCGGGTGAACACAGCAGACCAGGCAGGACGCCGCAGCCCGGGTGGTTCGTTCCACTTTGGAAGCGTTGGTCCCCGGGCGACCTGTAGTTGGGTGTTGCAGTGGAGGAGAACCGGGGCCCTCTCTGCTGACCGGCGCCAGCGGCGGGCGTCGCGGTTTTCGGTGCATCTCACCCATTTGCTGAGCGTGCTTCTCAGATGTCCCGGTTGCACCAGGACAAAGGGGCCCGGCGGGGGTGGTCCAGGTCGACACCACCCCGGAGCCGGGCAGGCGAGAGGTCAGCTTCCCGCACAGGCAGCCAGCCCCTGGCCCGGAACCCTCACGTCTGCCTCTCCCATTGGCACGGATGGTTTTGTATTTCGTTCATCATATTTATTTATTTATTTAATAAAAAGGAAGGAAGGGCAGAAGGAAGGAAGGAAGGAAGGAAGGAAGGAAGGAAGGAAGGAAGGAAGGAAGGAAGGAAGGAAGGAAGGAAGGAAGGAAGGAAGGAAGGAAGGAAGGAGCTGTCTCCAAATGTTAAATGTTCTGTGCATAAATACTAACCGAAACTGTGAAGAAAAAATGCCCCTGCCTATGACTTACGCTAAAATCATCTCTCCCGAGTTGTCGCTTTTTTTGTTTGTTTGCTTGTTTGTGTTTTTTTTAAAAACAAAACAAATTTTAGATAAAATGATTGGTTTGGGACAATCTTCCTCCGGGGGTGGGGGACTCTCTCCGTGGACAGGTTGTGGGGTCAGCGTTAGATTGGAGTCATGGAGACCGGCGCAAGGGCCGGGTGTCTCCTACGTGGGGTCTTTGGGAAAAGGGGGCACATCCCGGGGAGGAGAGGGATGTTCCCACTCAGGTTCCGGGTGTGCAGGGAGGGGCAGGGGTGCCCAGAATGCAGGGCCCTGGATGTCACGGCCATGTGACATCTGCTCTTGCCCTTTCCGGGTGGAGGTTGCCATGAGCAGCAGGCGGGCAGTGGTTAGTGCTCTTCTTCCCGTCCCCGGTCGCTACAGGGCCAGGCCTCTGTCTTTACCCGGCCCCGCGTCCACGCCCAGCTCTCGGGGAGGCCCCGCCCTGGGAATGAGGAATCTGCAGACACAGCCCTGCTCCCAGGAGCCCGGGATCATCTCTCCTCTGCAAGACAAGAGCACTCTCTCCCAGGAACAAGGAAGGACAACCCCATGAGGGCCGTGACGTGGGCCTCCGGGGAGACTTCCTGCCCTGGCCAGGGGAGAGGGAAGCTTCCCACGTCCGTTGGGGTCATTTCTCGCAGGTGGCAGGCAGAGGGGTCTCTCCAGGCAGGCGACACAGACTGAGGCAAGTCCCCGAGGTGTGAGTGACCCAGCCCTGGGAACACCTGGGAAGGAGAGGGAGGCCTGAACGGACCTGCCCCACCAGAAATGTTCTAGATCCTTCCAGAACGTAGGAGGTTCGGGGCTTGGCAGGGGAGGGTGGGTGGAGCCGTCTCTCAGAGCTCACCATCCAGTTTCTCACTTTAAAAGGCAATTTTGGAACATAGAGATGGAAAGGAAAGAAAGGAGAGGGTTGTCTAAAAACAATCGCTTAATCAAAAATGTGTTTATTAAAAATAAAAGCAAGCGAACTCGGTGGATACGTCAATAGGAAACAACTCAAAGGACAAATAGACGAAGATGCAAAGAGATGCGTTACGGAAGTGGGATCACCCAGGAATAATGAAATACTCAGGGCTAGCCACCGTGGGAAGCCAAGACCACACAATGGCCTGAAGGCCGGGGAGGAGCAAGGACTAGAATCTAGAGAGCTGCCACACGGGGGCAGGTCCTCTGATGAGAGCTTGTTGCCTTCAGCAGAAGATCACAGCCACTGTTGACCTGTGGGATGAAAGGGAGAGAGCTAGGAGAATACATACCCTGACTGCCTTCTTACCTCCTTCTCTCCTGGGGCTGCCCATTGGCCACACCCCACTAGAAGTCAGAAAGCAAGCTGTCTGTGGATCAAGTCCAGGCTTGTCAGCTTCCTGGGGTACAGGGCAGGGTGGAGAAGGATGGAGGGTAGATCTGGAGGGCAGAGAATCCGGCCTGGTGATGAAGACCATCATGATGGTGGTGGTGGTGGCATTGATGGTGATGATGGTGATGGTGGTGGTGATGGTGATGGTGGTGGTGGTGGTGGTGGTGGTGGTGATGGTGGTGGTGGTGGTGGTGATGACGGTGGTGGTGGTGATGATGGTGATGATGGTGGTAGTGGTTATGGTGATGACAGTGGTGGTGATGATGATGGTGGTGATGGTGATGGTGATTGTGGTGATGCTGCTGCTGCTGCTGATGGTGGTGATGATGGTGGTGATGATGGTGGTGGTGGTGATTGTGGTTGGTGGTGGTGGTGATGATGGTAATGATGATGGTGATGGTGATGATGGTGGTGGTGATGATGATGGTGGTGATGATGATTGTGGTGGTGATGGTGGTGATGATGATGGTGGTGATGGTGATGATGGTAATGATGAAGGTGATGGTGATGATGGTGGTGATGGTGGTGATGGTGGTGGTGATGGTGGTGATGGTGGTGGTGATGGTGGTGATGGTGGTGATGATGGTGATGGTGATGGTAGTGGTGATGATGATGGTGGTGATGATGATGATGATGGTGGTGATTTTGATGATGATGGTGGTGATTTTGATGATGATGGCGGTGATGATGGTGGTGATGATGATGATGATGATGGTGGTGATGGTGGTGATGATGGTGGTGATGGTGGTGATGATGGTGATGGTGATGGTGGTGGTGATGATGATGATGGTGGTGATTTTGATGATGATGATGATGATGGTGGTGATGGTGGTGATGATGGTGGTGATGGTGGTGATGATGGTGATGGTGATGGTGGTGGTGATGATGATGATGGTGGTGATGTTGATGATGATTGTGGTGGTGATGGTGGTGATGATGATTGTGGTGGTGGTGATGATGATTGTGGTGGTGGTGTTGATAGTGGTAAAGATGATGGCGAAGATAGCTACCATTTATTGAGCTCGTACATGGCCATAACAGTTCTAAGGGCTTTCAATCTTCACACCAGCCCAATGAGAAACCGAGGTAGAGATTCTCAGAGATTTGGAAGATCTGCATGTGGATAAACTGCCAGAACAGGTCTGTGCTCCCTTGGACCGCCCCCAAAACACAGACTTTAACAAAGCTCCTGGTCCTAGCGATTTGTTTTGTAATTATGGGTGAGTTCGTTTGTCTCCCTCAGCTCCGTGAGCTCCTCCGGGTAAGTCTGACATCTGATCATCGCTGTGACCCAGAGCTTGGCAGTGTCCAGCAGAGGACCTGCCACTGAGGAATTGCTAAGCCAGTGATGATGAGTGAATGAATGAATGAATGAAGAGAGACTCCATGACTTCTGGTCTTAGATGGCAAGGTCCAACCCTACACCTGCTCCGTGTGGACCCTGGCACGTCACAGGCACTCAGCAAATACTGGAGGAGAGCCAGCACGGTGGCGCGATGACATTTCTGTTTTCTCTGGAGCACATTTAAACAGAGACTGAGAAACATCCAAGCCTTTCGACGCTGCTTGGTTTCCTGCAACGTCCGGGCACCCAAGCTCCGAGCTCCGAGCTAGAAGCGAGGGTGTTTGCGCTGTGTCTCCGTGCGGCACCATGCAAGTGGAAACACACAGCCCGACTTCGCTCAGAATTGCTAATCACCTTGGGATTGTTGTGTTAATAAGCGAAAACACAGAGAAACACAAACCTGTCTTCCTGTTCATGTTAATTTCGGTCCCCAAAATTGCTGCTAAAACATGTTTCCAGGCACGCCACAGATGTTCCTTCCCTCGTACGTGCAAGATGTCGAAAGTGAGAGCTGGGCACCTTGGTGGGGGTTTTCTGTCGCCTTGTGGTGACCGTGGTCAGGCCATTTCCCAACCGCTTGGGGGTGTCCCCTTACCTGCCCGGTACCTCCACCCGCCCTTCCCCCCAAGTGAGTAGGCTCACGCGATGGCTGGCATGTCATTCTGTATATACCACCACCACCTGCCCATCAGGCTCATACAGGTAAGCAACTTGAGAACTACGTTGAGCTCGTCACCTTCTTGTCAACTCACCCACTACCTTGACGACACACAGAATGTCGCTAATGACCTCCTGGGCATTAAGCACCAAGTAGAACTCCAGGTCGTTGGTCCCCCCAGCTCATTAGGGAGAGAGAGATGACACGGCAAGATGAGCGGCTCTGGGGTTTGATCCTGAGGTTCTAGCTTACCCGGAGAGGGGAAATTTAGAGGCAACTTGCCAGCTTGGAAGGAAGGAACATGCAGAGCAGCGCTGCGCTCCCTCCTCTCGTGCCTGTTTATCGTCCACCTGCAGTGGACGATAAACAGTGGACGATTCCACGTGCTGAGGAATAAGCAGGTGCCATGATTTAGGGAGGTCGCAAAAGAGGAAACCCACCCTGCGTTTTGGGGCTTCAAAGCCTTTTCCTGAAACACACCGGAGCGGCGTGGACCTTACTTGGCAAAGGAAGGCAGGGTGGGCTCTACCTTAGGCCCGGTGATATTACTGGGGTCGTGCTGTGTGTGCGGGGAAGCCACCTGCTCTGGGTGCAGAGGGGTATTTTCTCTGCGTCTGAGAGTTTTCCTCTAGAACCCCTCCTCTGCAGCGGCTGGCGTCTCTGGCTGGGGCAGAGGAGAGAGAAAGCCCATAAAGGGACTTGGGGAGAGAAGAGGAGGAGCCACTGGGCACTACGGCGTTGGCCCGACAGGACAGACACCCGCCACCAGGAAGAGACACTGCGCCACGCAGAGAGCGCAGGCGAGACCATCTCGACCTGAGCCCGCGTTGCCTGTCTATGTTCTCTCCCTGCACCCCCAGGACTGGCACGAGAAACCCAAGGAGGGAGAGGATATGGGGAAGTGGAAAGTGGAGATACAGCCCCGAGCCAGGGAAATCTCAAAGTGGTCTTGTCTAATTTTGTTTGTTTGTTTTTCTTTTCTTTTGAACCGCGTCTTCAGCCAGATGCATCGCGTGAAAAACGGCCACCTCACTGCAGATGGTCTTTTCCGGCCGGTGAGCCCCAACCTAGAGTCTTCTGTCCTGCAGCCTGCCTTTGGACCTGAACTACAAAGTCAGCCCTTCCTTCCCTGAGTCTCCGGCGGGCGTGCCGGGCTGGCGTGAAGACTTTGCCCACTGTGAGCCAGTTCCTTGAGATCTGTCCTCAAGATCCTGTCGGTTCTGTTTCTCTGAAGAACCCGGATGAACACAGGTGGGAACTGGGGAGGGCCTGCTATCTGCAGAGGCCACTGGAGGACAAAGAATTCCAGCCCCCACCGGCGTAGGCATCATCATAATGACAACTATTTAACACGTGCCTCCTCCTTACCCGGCCTGAAGTCCGAGTGCCGGGCCGGGCGGCCCAGGCCTGCTCCTCGACTTTAAGAAAAAACATGTCGCCTGAGAAACGGTGCCCACGGCTCGTCCTGCTCTGGGCAGAGACTGCCCCCAAGAACAGGCAAATGCAACACGAGCCAGGCACGGCAAGGGGACCTCATCGCTGGGACTGCCACCGGGACCTGCCTTCCCTGCGCTTGGCCAGCTCTGAGACCGGAAGACCACAGACGAACAGCAGGCTGGGAGTCAGAAGTGCTTGGGGAGGGGTCCCTTCCTGGATTATCTGGGGGAACGGCAGAGTGAGGCAGCCAGTGGCTTTGCAGAGAACCGAGTGAGGGTCAGAACAACGTCGCATCCCATAGTTTTAAGGGCATGTTGCTCTGTGGTGTGTGATCCGGCTCGACCTTTGCCACGAAGGGGAAGCAGACAGGGCAACTCCCCTCCATGGCCAGGAGCTGAAGTTTCCACCCCTCACATTTCCATGAGCAAGACATTCTGCTCTTACATCCCCCGAAAGCAAGAGGTGGGCCGGCACTGGGGTGTTTTGACTGAGGTGTCTGTAGTGTTGCCTGTCCAATAAAGCGCCATAGATTAGTGCAGAACAGTCATTTTTTTTTTTTAATTTTTGTGCACTAAAGTAATACCAGTACTCTCATTGCTGGAGAAACTGCTGAGCATAATCTTCCCTCAATGTGTCTCGCCGGCATTGCTCAACCCTATTGATAATGATAAAGTCTCATAAATCTGGGTAAATCTTTAATTACGCCTTCGGAACGTGACGATATTATGACTGTGATCTATTCATAAAGGGCAGGTTCGGAATTAGCTCCGGTATACATTTTATGAATATGTAAAAGGGTGAGAGGCGGTTAGAGTTAAAAGGAAAAGCCAAAAAATATCTATCTATATATATATATATATAAAAATTAAAAATTGTATATTTTTCTTCTTGGTGGCAATCACCTTTTGAGATGGGATTTTATTTCCTTTTTGAAGATGATGATTAGGGAGAAGCTCTGGGTCTCGACTTCCACGATTTCCAGGACAATCCACCGCATCTGTTTTGCTGAGAGCGTATCCGCACCTCGCCAAAACCACAAGACGAAAGACAGGGAGTGTTTTTTTTCTTCTGTGCTCGAACACCTTTTGGCCTAAAAAAAATCACTCTTCCTTATATTGAGGGTGTGCAAAATGTTGATGGAGAGGAGAGCTTCTCTGCCCCATTTCCAAGAGGCCCTAACAAAGCCCAGAGTTTGTTTTTTCATCCCCTCCGACCAGGGAGACTGCAGCCCCATCCTTCCCCCACGCCTCCGTGTGGCCGGTAACCCTGAGCAATTTATTTTTATCTTCAGCCAATGCATATATTTTTACTCCTGTGACTAATAGGGAGCAAGATTAAGCTCTTTTATTTTGCTAATTAAACCGCATCTTTTTTTTTTTTTTTTCAAAATCCGAGGAGGAGGTAGCAAGTGACAGGATTAACAAGGGCATTCCGCGAGAGTTTTGCTGTTTTCCTGATTAGATCGGGAGGTGTTTGATATCCAGGCGGGAGCTGATGAAGCGGTCTCCTCGATGGGAAGGGAAGGCATGCCCCCGATTTATCGCCGCCGCTTCATAAAGCAGCCTTCTTTCTTACCGACGGTCGAGAGAACCCAGCCAAGAGTGAAAACGACATTAGGAGCAAAAAAGCTGAGCAAAAGGTCAGCAGAGAAGGAGGAGAAAATGGGGAAGGAGGAAAAAATAATAATAATTTTTAAAATAGCATTGCTTTGCCTTTGCCTTTTTTTTTTTCTGTTTTCTTCCCCCCAAAGGGTTAAGGAAGACGGCTCAGTTGCAGCCCCACCCCGTGCAGAGCAGAGCTAGGTGTGACTCAGAGCAGTGCTGCCCTGAGACAGGGGCTCTTTCTCAGCCTCTGCAGTGCAGCAGGTGAGTGTCTTACTTTTAAAAAAGGGACGTCAGAGCGAGGGAAGTCCAGCCCTTCCCTCCTCTGCCCCACGCAGATCTATTTCCAGAAGCTTCTGCAGACAATTCTGGGCAGTCCAGGGCGAAGCTCATCTTCGGGGCAGGCAGGGGCCGGACCATGGGGGCGAGGAAGGCCACTCCTCTTCTTCCTCTCACCTCCGCAAACCCCAGCCTGGCTTCCCAGGCCCTCGGGAGGGGCCCTTAAACCGGAGAGACCGAGCCGAGCAGCAGCATGAGAACATCAGAATGGGGGTGCGGTTTGCCAAGCCCTCCGCGGCGGGCAGGACGTAAGACTGACCTTGTGGTAGCCATGGAGACGACAGGAGAAGGGAGCCGGGCAAGGGGCCGGGCCGTGTCGGGCGTCTGGGCACCTTGTAGTGGTCACTCCAGGCAAGGCCGCTGTGTTTCTGTTCATTGTACGACGGTCACCCTCCTCTTCCCCTAAACCCTAGACTCAACTTTCCCATAGATGCAGATTATTTTCTTTTTGTTGTTGTTGTTTTGACACAGAGTCTCACTCTGTTGCCCAGGCTAGAGTGAGTGCCGTGGGGTCAGCCTCGCTCACAGCAACCTCAGACTCCTGGGCTCAAGCGATCCTCCTGCCTCAGCCTCCCGAGCAGCTGGGGCTACAGGCATGCACCACCATGCCCGGCTAATTTTTTCTATATTATTTTATTTTTATTTATTTATTTTTTATTAGGGGTATCACAGCTCCCATTTTTGTGGTGAAGAATATGAGGCTCTCAGAGTTCAAGGGACTTGCTTCCAAATAAAGAGTACCAAGGGGAGAGTTGGGGGACTGCCTGGGGGGAGAGGGAGGACACATTGACCCCACCGTTATCTATATGCTCTTTTTCTTTCTTTTCTTTTCTTTTTTTTTTTTTTTTTGAGACAGAGTCTCGCTTTGTTGCCCAGGCTAGAGTGAGTGCCGTGGTGTCAGCCCAGCTCACAGCAACCTCAGACTCCTGGGCTCAAGCAATCCTCCTGCCTCAGCCTCCCGAGTAGCTGGGACTACAGGCATGAGCCACCACGCCCGGCTAATTTTTTCCTATATATTTTTAGTTGGCCAAATAATTTCTTTCTATTTATAGTAGAGACGGGGTCTCGCTCTTGCTCAGGCTGGTTTCGAACTCCTGACCTCGAGCAATCTGCCTGCCTCGGCCTCCCAGAGTGCTAGGATGACAGGCGTGAGCCACTCCGCCCGGCCTCTATATATTTTTAGTTGTCCAGCTGATTTCTTTTTATTTTTAGTGGAGACGGGGGTCTCACTCTTGCTCAGGCTGGCCTTGAACTCCTGACCTTGAGCCATCCTCCCGCCTGGGCCTCCCAGCCAGTGTGCTAGGATGACAGGCGTGAGCCACCGCGCCCGGCTGTTTTCTTTTTAATCAAGGCACGATGTTCATACTGCAAAAGGCACCCAAGTGTGCAGAGAGACGTGGAATCCACACCCCTCCTGAGACGCAGAACATCTTGGTCACCCAGCAAAGGCCCTTCATGCTCCATTCCCGCCTTCCCCTCCACTCCCACCCAATCAACCGCTGCTCTGATTTCCGTTACCTGTTCCGGAACTCCGTGGAAATGGGAATCCTGCAGAACTTGCTCTCTGTGCTGGGCTTCCTTCACTCTGAGCAGTGTTTCTGTGATTCCCTGTCTGCTGGGAGCACCAACGACATCCGGGAAAAAGGGAAACCACGGAGACAGCAGAAAGACCCGTGGTTGCAGGGGTGAGGGGAGGGGGGCGGACGGATGGACCAAAGGGGACTCTCGGGACGGGGAAGCTGTCCTGTTAGACAACGAGGTGATGGGTGCATTATCGTTGATTATCCGCCTCGACCCACAGAGCGCAGAGCTCCAAGGACGAGCCCCCATGCAAACCGAATCCTGCAGGGGGTGAGGATGTGTTGGTGGTGCAGGTTCATCACCTGTGACAAGGGACCGCTCCCTGGGGACCGAAGATAACAGGCGCTTATGCACAGGTGGGAAAGCTCTGTGCCTCCTGCTCACTTTCCTGTGAACCTGAAACTAAAGAATGAAACGTATTCTATTTCAAAGAACAGAATAGCGAGGAAGTGGGCTTTCAAATTCCACCTATTAAATTGCACCCCAGAGCACACGTAATTAAAACAGCGTGTGCGTGTGTGTGTCGGGGGCTGAGGGAAGTAAACAAATCAATGAAACGGAAGAAAATCCCACGAGGGCCCCTGAGGTGGTGGGGCAGGGTCGTGACAGGTGCCTGTTTTAAGTGTTTATTTAATAAATAAATACAGGCCGGGCGCGGTGGCTCACGGCTGTCATCCTAGCACCTCTGGGAGGCCGAGGTGGGAGGATCGTTTGAGTTCAAGAGCAGCCTGAGCAAGAGCGAGACCCCCGTCTCTACTATAAATAGAAAGAAAATTAATTGGCCAACTAATATATATATAGAAAAAATTAGCCGGGCACGGTGGCGCATGCCTGTAATCCCAGCTACTCAGGAGGCTGAGGCAGGAGGATCGCTTGAGCCCAGGAGTTGGAGGTTGCTGTGAGCGAGGCTGATGCCACGGCACTCACTCTAGCCTGGGAAACAGAGCGAGACTCTGTCTCAAAAAACAAAAACAACAAAACGAGCATACGAGTGGGCACGGCGTACACTGTCTGGTAGATGGGCGTGCGTGTAGCTTGTCGTTCTAACTCAGGTGGCGCAAAGTCCCGATGGATGTAACCAAACGTGTGTAACCAAAGCGTTTGTAGCTCTGTCGTATTCCGAAATTAAAAAGTAAAACAAGATTTAAGTAAAAGCCAATACAAAGCGATGATCTTTGAGAAATATTACAATAGAAAAAAGATAAGCTAATGTAGAACGATGACCAAAAAGATTATGAAAAACTAACAATTTAGAAATTATTAATGACAACACCATAATATATAAAATATAATCTTCTAGGAAATACGTATATATAGACAGATACATCTATTTGTGTACTCACGTAGATAATATGTAAGAATAGACATGTCTAGTGTGTATATATACACACACACATATATACCTTTTTAAAAATGTGAACTCCCACTCTATTTACTGTTTTGTAACTTTTTTCAATTCATATATCACAAACTATTTTCCATTTTCAAAAGAATTTTACTACTCTGCCTTTCAAAAGCCAAATGGTATGCCATTGTTCATGCATATCATAATTTTTATAATATATAATAAATATATAACATAATAAATATATAACATATAATAAATATATAACATATAATAAATATATACAACAAATAATAATATATAACATATAAATATATAATATATAATAAATATATAAGATATAATAAATATATATAACATATAATAAATATATAACATAATTTTATTAACTCAATCATCCTTGCACAGTTGGCTACATCCCAATATTTTATATCGGATGCTACACTGGGTTGCCTGTTTTTGGGCTAAACATCTGTGAACATATATGACAATTTTCCCGGGATAAATTCTGAGGTGTGGAATTGCTGGATCAGACATGATTCATTTTCATAAGGCCTTTATTCTGCGTCACAAAATTATCTTCAGATACATTCTACGATAGAATCTCATCTTCAGTGGGAGGACCACTTCTAGAGTCAGTGCTTATTGATAACAAAATGCCTGTTGTCAAAATCGCCCTAGGGAATCTTTCAAGAAAACGCAGTATTGAAGATCGCCATTCAGTCTTTTGTTTGTTCTCGCAATCATTCAGACACTGTTTACAGAGAGATTAATTCCACGCCAGGTCCAGGGCCAGGGGACAGAGACGTGGTAGAGAGGGAACTGGACCCAAATCCCCATTCGTTCTTTTTTTTTTTCTTTCTTTCTTTTTTTTTTTTTTTTTTTTTGAGACACGAGTCTCACTCTGTTGCCCAGGCTAGAGTGAGTGCCGTGGCATCAGCCTAGCTCACAGCAACCTCCAACTCCTGGACTCAAGCGAGCCTCCTGCCTCAGCCTCCCGAGTAGCTGGGACCACAGGTGTGCACCACCATACCCGGCTAATTTTTTCTATGTGTTTTTAGTTGTCCAATTAATTTCCTTCTATTTATAGTAGAGACGGGGGTCTCGCTCTTGCTCAGGCTGGTCTCAAACTCCTGCCCTCGAGCGATCCTCCCGCCTCGGCCTCCCAGAGTGCTGGGATGACAGGTGTGGGCCACCGCGCCCGGCCCAGCACTGACTCTTACGTCAGGTGTCTTCCCCAGGATTTGTGTCCTGCTGCCTACATCAAGAATCAAGGCTCCCTTTATCCTGGCCAAGCAGAGTTTGCCTCCCCAAAGCCCACGTCCTTGGCCCGACCTTCCCTCCCTCTGCTCCTGTACACGAGCTGCCCACCTGGCCACTCCTCACACACTTCGGCTGAGACCCCGAGCCTCTCCTGCTCTGGTATTTTCCACTCATCTTCTTCAAGCCCCTGAGAAGAAGGGAGAAAAAAAGCTGCTTCTCCCTGTGATTTGAAAGTTCCCACCGGCAGGAAAACAGTTAAACTTTGCAACGCGGATAAAAAAAAAAAAATGTGTGTACTTTAATTTCTAATAAAAAAAATCAAGCAGGTATGAATAGCAATAAAATTGCTCAAAAATTGTTCAAATTGAAGGGAAACAATTGGAAATGGATTTGGAAATATAATGTTTAGCTAAGCAAGCTATAATGTTCTGTTATTTTAATCAGCATTGTAAAGGAATTTAAATGATGCAGGAAGAGACTTTTATACTTTAATATATAATCACTCTTTTTTTTTTTTTCAATGCATTCATCAAAAGGTATTTCATGTTAATGATTCCATGGCTGACGACAGACACCAGCAATAATGGTCTCTTTTCTGCTCTAGGTTTATGTTTGGAGCTTTTAGATTTGACTTTTTTTTTTTTTTTCTTTTCCCTTCCTTTCCCTACTAGTCTTAAAGGAAAATTCCTGCAATTGTCGAAAGAAAATTCAGGTTGGATAATGTTTCAGGAATTTAAAAAAAAATAAATTAAAAAGGAAATCCAGAGCATTTTCCCAATACTGCTGCTTCTGTAACACCAGAAAGATGGAACAGGTAACGGGGATCATCCGAGCAACTCACCTGCCTCCGGGCTCCTGAAATTCAAAAAGGACGAGTGTGATTCTTTGTTTGAAAAAAAAAAAAATCTTCTCCAAAGAGCAACGGGATTCTGTCACTCCATAGCCGTTTTGGAATCTGAAGATTTTGCATGCACTGCGTGCCAAAGAGTGATCTTTTCCTATTTCTGAGTTGATGTTCACCATTATCCAATGACTCAGAAAAGGTTATTTTAGAAGGATAACTTGGAATCTTCTTGATGCGGTTTAAATATTTGTCATGTCCTCATCCCCTCGCCGAGAAGGGAGCGTGAGAAAACCGCGGGAAATGTTTGCCGCGCCCAGAATGCTGCTGGGGAGCCCCAAGGATTATGGGGACCTGGCTTTGCCCCAGCAAGATTCCTCCTTCTCGCCAGATCGGGTCTGCCTTTGGCGTCTCCTGCCTTGCTTCTTTCTGCCCATGTCGGTGCTTACTCAGTGAGGAAACTCCACCCACCCATCCACCCATCCGTCCATCCACCCATGCATCCCTCTAGAACTTCTCCGAGATAGGAATAGAACGCAGCCCTAGATGTGTCTGCAGCCAGCACTATTTCCACACCAGAGAGTCTCTAGTTTGCCAGTCTGGCTGTCCAGAAACATTTTTGGAAGAGGCAGACTTGTTTCCGTCAGCCAAGCAGACACGGTGGTGTTGGCTCAAAGTGCTGTGGGGCCGGGGAGAGGCTGGTGGTCAGGGGCAGCGAGGGGTAGGGTTAGGGTTAGGGTTAGGGTAGGACCCTCTGCTTGGGGCTGCCCAGTGCAGCGTCTGGGAGTCGATACTCTCTTTGGGATTGGCAGAGGCAGACTGGAAACCAGTGGCAGCTGGGTCCCGTGCCCTGGTGAGGCCGGCTGGGGCCAGGAAGGAATAAAAGCTGCTGAGGCAGGACCCTGGGTGAGAAGGGCTCCCGGGGTCCCCCCCGCCCCCCATCCCCAGTTCCAAGGGACATAAATGGCCGGCACTTCAGTGTCCTCCTGGACCAGGGAGATGAATGAAGGATCTCGGGAGGGAGCATGGGACTTGGGGTGAAGGCAGAGACAGGGTGAGCTCTGAGAGCAGAGTGTAGACGGGGCGGGACAGCGAACGTCCACTTGCTAGCTGGGCGTCCCTGACACGCTCAGCCCCGGCTGCCACACGTGCAAATGAGAAATCGTGACAATCGCTTCCGTGTTTCCCCGGAAATAAGACCTGCCCATAAAAATAAGCCCCAGCAGGATTTCTGCAACCGCCAGAGTTCTGGGTGGGTCCAGCAGCCGGTGCCAGGGACTCAGGTGTCGGTGGAGAAATGAAGTCTCCGGTCCTGTCCTTTCCCCTGCACCACAGCAGGCTAGAGGCTGTTTCGTGAGTTCTGGAAAGATCTGGGCACATCCCATGATCTTCTGGGGGTTAACTCTGCAAGGAGCAACTCGGGGAGGCTTTGCCGGCACGCAGTATCATGAGAATGGACCGGACCAACAAGAAGCGAGAAGCTTCCCCAAGAACAGAAAGTTCTACACGACCGTCCTCAGCTCAGTCACCCACCCAGGAAACCCCATTTCTTGTAGGAGAAGCATCAGCAAGTCCCAGACGCTGGACTCAAAAGCGAGCAACCTCAAGTGAACGCGCCATTCTCGCTAGGCCTACATCCCCGTTCAAAAAATATTATTCAACTAATTAAAACGGAATTAAAAGAATACAATGTTAACCGCGTCTGCTGTTCAGCATGAAAAGTTGTTAAATATATCACACCCAGCGTTCCGAACCGGCGGCGGATTTTAGCAATGTTTAATTGTAAGAAATAGCCGCGCACCGCTTAATGGCATAACTAGGTGGGACATAAAAATCACAATTACATGAATTATTATCAAGTAAAATATGTTAAAATAGTTTGTTTTTTCCCGATGGTGGGGTTTTTATGGACACCATAATGAAACCGGAGTACATTTTTAATTACCTAATTATTGCTATTTTCAAAGTCCATTTATACCATAATTGTTCCTGTTTTCATAGTCCAAGGAGTCCACGACAAGAAGACGGGGTGGGATGTGAAACTGGGATTCGTGCCTCAAACTAGCTCCTGCTCCCGGGTCTCTCCCGGCATTCGACGCGTGCACCGCGTGTTTTCAGCAGGTTGGCGACAAGGGTGACATTTCCGGGGTGGAGGAGGGGCGCACAGGAAGGGGTATGTTTCCAGCCCTTGGGCAACTTACAGTCCAGTGTTGGGGGTGGGACTTCCTGTAGTCGCAGATAACGGAATGGAAGCACCGTCAGGAGTCGGGGGGTCACACCAATGCCCCCATCCCCGGAGCTCAGAGGCTGGACGGAAGTGCAAGGCGGGCGGCCGGCAGGACTGGGCAGTGCTGGGGCAGGTGGCCAGGTGGCCAGGTGGCCAGGTGAGGAAGAGCATCCTGGGCTCCCAGGACCAGAGGAAGGCACAGCAGGTAGCCTCGGGTGTTGGGGGTCAGACCAGCAGTGGGAGAATGGGGAGGAGATTCAGGGACATGGCAAACGGCCAGGGCCAGCAGGCGGCTGGAGCAGGGAGGGCAGCCCACTCCCGCAGGGAGGAGGGGAGCAGGGAGGCTCCACTCGGCACCAGCAGGAATCGCAGAGCCCTGAGCACTTGGGAGACAACGTGGAAGCAACTGGGGACGGCAAAGAAACAGGAAGATCGCAGGAAGGACGGCTTACATGAAAAAGAATGAATGTCGTTGGGGACCGGAAGAGTTTCAAGGTTACAGAAGGACATTCGTGGTGGTTAGTTGCTGGCCGTGAGTTTGCTCGGTAGTTTGAGCCTTTCCAACCTTTACTTACTATGTTTACCTGAAAATAAGACACACCCATAAAATAAGCAGGATTTCTAAGCATTTGCACAATAGAAGCCCCACCCAGAAAATAAGCCCTAGCGACGGGCGTGGCTGCGCAGCGCGTCTGCACAACCCGTGCGTGTCGTCGAGGGGCGGGAAAGAAGACGAGCAGCCCTTCTCATCCGCCCCGAGAGAGCTCTGTGGCTCTACAGGAGAGATCGGGGCCGATAGTTCTAAAACAAACAGAGTCGCAAGAAATCCAGGATGGGATTCGGGGTTTGGAGAGTGAGGATGATGTTCCAGAAGAAGACGACTTCACTCTATTTGAATCAACGTAGATGGTTGTACCGTACTTAAAAACAATAACACATCCCCTGAAAATAAGCCTTAGGGTGTCTTCTTCAGGAAACATAAATATAAGACCCTGTCTTATTTTGGGGGAAACACGGTATCTATTTTTAATGTTGAACGTGCTTTCAAGTTTTCCTTTCTAATTTTTTTTTTTTTTTTTTTTTTTTACCGAAGTCAGGGGAAGCGGCTACATACAGATAAGGTACGGATATTTTGCAATGAAATCGTGAAATGTTAGGGCAGTTTTTTGGCACATGTATGGAGTTAGTTTGATTTAAAAAAAAAAAAAAAAGAAAACAACAAAAAAAACAAAACAAGGAACTCTACATCCTAGGTCATCCGTGGAATGCCAATGAAAGTGGCAGTTAGATGCCATTGCACACCTGTTGGCACAGCCAGCCTAGCGCAGTGAGGACACCCAGTGCCTGCAAGGATGCCGAGAGACAGGGCTCTCTGTCTTTGCTACTGGGAATGCATGGCCCTGAGCCACTGCCAAGAGGCCTTGGGCAAGTGGACTCGCTGTGGCTGGGTCACAGTTTGGTTTTTATACATTTCAGGGAGGCAGGGGTTACAGGTAAAGTCATCAATCAATACGTTGGTTTGGCCCAAAAAGGTGGGACATCTTGAAGGAGGGGGGGGCTTACAGGTTACAGGTGGGTTTAAAGATTCTTTGGCTTGTAATTGGTTAAAGACGTGAAGCTTCGTCTAAAGGCTTGGAATGTTTCAACACAAGGAGCCGTTATCAGAGACGAGCCACAGAACATAGATTTGCTGTGTCAATCGAGGACCTGTAGGTATGTTTGCACGCCCTTAGGCCTGTTAATGGGTTGCAAAGGAAGTCCCCAGGAAAGGAGGGGGCATGATGGGGCATGTCTGACCTCCCTCCTCCTGGCAGACGATTTAGTTTTAGGATATTCCTTTGACCAGGAGGGGGTCCATTCAGTCAGCCGGTTGGGGGGTGGAGGTGAGCCTTAAAATTTTATTTTAGTTCACAGCATCACCTGCTCAGCTGTGCTGTGAACCTAAAACTGCTGTAAAAGTAAAGTCTACTAAGAAGTCTGCTATTGTGTAGACAATAGCACACACTGAGTGCAGAGTCCTCACCCTGAGAGGGTTAAGACTTTCTCCTTCCAAATCCCCACCGTCCGGGGGGTTCAGCCAAACACCTTCCTTCGGGCATTAGGGAAAAGCTTTTGAATTGTAGACACTTTCTTGGAGATTTTATTATTTTATTGTATTTGTATTTCCCGTACCTTCCTTTCCCTTCTTGCACTTGGCACCGTTGCCGTGTGCTCAGTGTTGCTGCCGGGTCGTCGCTACAGAGCCCTAGGTGGGAAAGTCCCGGCCGTGGTCGGAGAGCTCCGGTCCTGACCAGCTGTCTGCAGGGTCGGACCACACAGGTGGGACACACCGGGGTGAGTTTTGGAGATTCTGGTTGGTTGTTCTAAATCTTTTAATATTTTATTTTATTTTATAGACAGAGTCTCATTTTGTTGCCCAGGCTAGAGTGAGTGCTGTGGCGTCAGCCTCGCTCACAGCAACCTCCAACCGCTGGCCTCAAGCGATCCTCCTGCCTCAGCCTCACAAGTAGCTGGGACTACAGGCACGCGCCACCATGCCCGGCTAATTTTTTCTATATATTTTTGGTTGGCCAATTAATTTCTTTCTATTTTTAGTGCAGACGGGGTCTCGCTCTTGCTCAGGCTGGTCTCCAACTCTCTAGCGATCCTCCTGCCTCTAGCGATCCTCCTGCCTCTAGCGATCCTCCTGCCTCGGCCTCCCACAGAGTACTAGGATGACAGGGGTGAGCCACCGCGCCCGGCCAAGTCTTTGATTCTTGAACCTTATTCTAGCTCAAGGGAAGATGGCATGGACACCTGAGGGAGCCACGTCGCCTGAGCTGACTCATGATGATCACTCTGATATCGCAGGGATAAGTGTGCTATTCCTGGAGACATGTCTATATTCCATATTCAGGAGTCAGATAGTACACAGTCACCTATAAACCATTCCCTCTTGGCCAGGGATCGAACAAAGTACAAGGGGATTAAAATTTTACAGACATAGTTGGCCGATACCAAACATTGGTACAGAAATCAGGAAATGCAGTCGGTTGCCAGCCACCTCCAACTGTAGTCCTTTGCAGACCACGTTCGGAATTTTCGTTGCATCCCCGTTGTGTCAGTACTGCCGTCCGCTGATGTTTTTTTTTTTTTTCTTTTTTCTTTTTCTTTAATGCAAGTCAGGCTTTGGCTTAAATAAATTCACTTAAAAAGGGAAATTGCTATCGCTAACTGGGAAGTCAGAATCCTCTGCCACAGGTTGTGAGCCATAAAAATGGATTTGGTAAAAACATCGTTATCCAATTAGAAATCTCTGTCCACATAACCCCTCGGATAATCGTAGGCAGCATCGATGGTTTAAGTGTATACAAGAAAGAAAAGAGTAAAAATGGGAGCATTAAAAAAAAAAATTAAATTAAAACTCTGGGATATCTGATTACAGTTGTGCTGTTTCAAGCAGAAAAGGAAAGGACTTTTTGTTATACGAGTAGGAATCTTTATGGGAAGAGGCTATACTATCTTTCTCTCCTTTTCACATATATTGTGAAATAAAATATGCGGCTGTATTCTATAAACCGACCCAGCATGGGCAAAATATTCATGATGGGCTCAGCTCGATGGATAATCCTGCAGGCAGCTTAGACGCAAACGCACACCACGGTTTATACATGTACCAGCTACGCGTCTCAGACAGCAGCGCCTGAGGTCTGTTTCTGAAATTTCACTCGAATATCAGCCTATGGGATTCCAGCATCCCCTAAACATCCTTATCGGTGCAAACAATTCTGTGACGAGGTTGTCTTAATATTTTTGTGCCGATGTCATCAACCATATTAATATTGGGAGGTTGAAGCACATAAAAAATGTGACCCCCACCCCACAACAGCTAACCCCTATAGCTCAAGAGTCCACAGCCTTAAGAGATTTACATCCTGGAAACTACTATATAGGTGTACATATATACCCCCTCCCAAGAGAAATATCAAGCAATCGTTATGAAATTTTCCTACTTATAGAATCAACAGGAAAGACTGCTAATTTGCTAAAAAAAAAAAAAAAAAAAAAATCAAATCATTTCAGAGGAAAATCATGAAATTCTCGAAGAAAAGTCTTAACAATGTATTCAATCAGAATCCGCATTGTATATGACTCTGTATGTCTGCTCAATCAAATCATGCTTAAAAATCTTAAAGTCGTCTGCTGTGCCAAAACACTCAAGAAATTCGTTTCATACATTTTTTTTTTGAGGGAGTCTTGCTCCCCGCCGGGTCTGGAGCTGAGCTCACAATTCCAAGCATGGCTCTGGCCCCATGAAGAGGGGAAGACAGTGCCATGGGGTTGTGCCATGCAGAGGAACGGAAGGTAGCCTGGGAGATCGGAAGGGTTTTTCGGGGGGCGGGGGTTGGGGACAGGGAAAGCCAGTTGCAGAATATTCTGGACAAAGAAACAGCCAGAACAAAGGCCCCGGGTGGGAACTACCGAGATATCTTTAAGGGACAGAAAGGATTCCCGTGGGGCCGGAGCAGGGTGACCAGGTAAGCGAGAACAGAGAGAGGGACCGGCATGGCGGAAGGAGGAAGGGTCTGGACACACCTCTAAAGGACAAAAATTTATTTCAAATACAGGGCAAATGCTCTCAAGGGATTTTTTTTAAAAGAATGTCCTGATCGAGTTTATCTTTATTATTATTATTATTATTTTTATAAATTAGACTTTATTTTTTTGAAGCAGCTTGAAGGTTCACAAAAAAACAATTTGAAAATTGAGCAGAAGGTGCGGAGTTCTCTTATCCCTCCCTGCACCCACTCAGGCATGGCCCGTTCGGATTGCAGAGGCAGGAACACCTGAGGCTGGGTGACTTATAAAGAAAGGAGGTTTGCTTGGCTCGCAGATGTCCGGCTTTACAAGGAGGGGAAGGGGACGTGGAGGTTCCAAGGCAGCCGGGAAGCTGAGTTCTCCTGCTGGTCCTTGGCCTCCCTATACATTTTCGGGTCCCCTATCCAACTTCAATTTCACATTTCCATCTTATTTCCTTGGATTTGGGGAAGGGAAGGATTGATGAGTACATTGGGGTTGAGATATTTCCTTTCTCTCGTTTGTATTTAGTTTTAGTTCATTCGAGTTTAAATAGCCCCCACGGGTGATTATGAGTGGCTAGAGCCGTGGCATTTTCTCTACCCCCAATAGCTGGCAGATAAGCAAAAAGGAGAAAGATGACCACGGGAAGGATTTTAATGGGCCAGTCCTGGGGGTGGTGACGTCACTTCCCCTTCCTTCCCATTGGCTAAGACCAAGTCACACAGTCACACCTAATTGCAAAGGAGGCTGGGGAGTGTAGTCCAGCTCTGTGCCCAGAAAGACAAGTGGATGGACTTTTGGGGGGCGAGGGGGGGGAGAGGGTTACAAAGCAGTTATCTATGATTCCAGGCCTGAAAATCCAATGAAGGCTGGAATGTGCACCCCCTTTCCTTTGAGCAAACTACAGAAAACAACAGGAAGGGAAATCCACCAAAAAAATAAAAAAATAAAATAAAATAAAAAAAAAAAAACAACGTTACATAACAACAGCATAGAAAATAAACTAGTTAGAATGCCTAATTGCAAATGTTTATTATTCCTCCGGGGTAATGAGATTAACAGGAGAGACGTGTGTATATGTATGTCTCAATGAGCTCTCGTGATCTCTTGCTTTTTGCATTCCCTTGCTACACAACCCTAGCCTTTTTATTTAGTATGCATTACGGAGATGCTCAACTCGGTATTAGGAAGTCTTCCAGGTACAGGAACGCAAGGAGGGATAAGGCACCACTCATGGCGGAGAGTTTTAATTTAACACGGCAGGCGTAGTCTTAGAGGTAAGGACGAGGGTGCAATGAAAACTCAAGAAAAGGATGTGCTGGATTCTTTTGGTGGTAGAGCTGTGGTCCCCAACCCCTGGGCCACTGCCCGGTACTGGTCCACGACCCGTTAGGAACCGGGCCACATACCACCACCTGAGCTCCACCTCCCCCTACTCCTGCCTCGGTGGGTGGAAAAACTGTCTTCCATGAAATTTAGGAACCCGGCTGCTCGGCAGGTGCAGGTGAGCAGCAGGTGCATGAGAAGCTTCACCTGTATATAGAGCAGCTCCCCACTGCTCACATCACCTCCGGAGCTCTGTCCCCCACCCTTTGTCCGTGGAAAAATTGTCTTCCATGAAACTGGTCCCTGGTGCTAAAAAGGTTGGGGAGTGCTGTGGCAGAGGGCCGATTCAGGCAAGGATTTCCAACAGAAATGTGCATGTGTGTGTGTGTGTGTGTGTGTGTGTGAGTATGTGTGCAAGAGAGAGACAGAGTTACACACACACCCTACATAGTACTCTTTTTGAGACAGAGGAGTGTCAAGGAATGGGTGGAGGAACGTCTCCAAGCCAAGACCAACCAGGAATAGATGCCATTCCTCCAGCGTGGACGTGGACTTTTCTCCTTACAGCAAACTGGCTGCCGACCTGAATCTCCTCGTGGTCCCAGCCATGGGTACGGGTTCCCCGGGTGTTTTCTGCACTCGTTCTATAGCAGCCCTGTGCCCTCATGCTGAGCAGAAACCAGAGTCCCTCTTTAGATCTCCCTCGGAGCTACTTCTTCATCTTCCCCTCTCTGCTGGTGTTGCCTGCTTTGTGCTGAGTTCTCTACCCGTCCACTCCCAGCACGAAACTGTGGCCCAGCCTGGGCTTTGGTGTCCCCGACTCCATATCTTAGAACGAACGTGGTGTGTGGCCCTCTGACTACGGTGGACATCTCTGTGTCTCGGCCACCCCGGGGTCCTTCCACCTTACCTTCAATCGTGGCACCTTGATTCCCTCCTGGAGGGTTAC
>VSMF01228551.1:0-15497 GCA_008750915.1 Microcebus jonahi | reverse complement strand
AAATGCATCTATTTCATAAAATGCCTGTAATGCTAGAAATTGTGATCAGAACCACAAAGATGATGGAAGTACTCTAACGATATGGAAGTTTTTTTTTTTTCTTTCTTTCTTCTTAATAACACTACTTAGCCACAAACTCCTAGCATTCTTCTAATCAAACCTCAAGTTTGGCTCAATGGCCAGAGGTTGGCTGACCTACTTAGGAAGGGCAGATAAAGGACAGCCACAAAAACAACACAAAACTTTCAGAAAACACGAAACATCCAGTTGCTTTGCATTTACCCCAACTAGAGAACTAGTGTCATGAGAAATGTACTGTGACATTTGTTTTAGGAGTCCCAGCATTCTATAAGGCTTCATAGGTGGTATTTTTCCACCCATGTCTACACTAAGTGATTCCATTTGGAACCTAAAACAAAATGTTATCATCTGCAAAAGAAAAACATTTGGTGGAGATATTTCTTTGTTCCAAACACCTAAAAGGACTCCCATAAACAATAAAGAAAAATAAAAGATTTTGAACAATTGAAAACATTTTTTCCAAAAACTGAAACACATTGGAAACCTGGTACTGAGTCAAGTTCTCAGCAACATAACAGCTGTAATCACAAAATAACTACAAAGAAAGAGAAAAACATATAAACAAAATGTCTAGTTTAATATCTAACCAATCAGCTCCTTTGAAAACTGCATTTCAGTGAAATCACCATCTTCATGAAAAAGAAAAGAAAACTGTCTACAAAGTAGGCAAAACCCAAGTAAAATACTAAAGGAGTCAACAAGTTGTTTCTGTTTTTTAACCTTTAAGCTACATATTTTCTAAGAATGTCAATGGTAAAAATCATTTATATGATTATTCAATACCTTTATTGAATATAAATGATTTATTGACTATTGAATAGGAAATGAACTTTTATTCAATTACATTTATGTTCTGGGCACTGTGCAAAGACCTGGGGAATAAAAATAATAAAGCAGTAATAAGACTATGCCCTTTCTTCTAGTCCACTCCACACTGCCAACCCTCTCACTCTTACTCTCTAACTGCCCTACCTCGGATATATCGCCACCTTCCACTCCATCCATATGGCTCGAGCGAAATGTTTAAAGTCATTCTTAACTCATTTTCAACACATACTCCAACAGCGAGCTCCATGGGTGTTAGTTACTTCCAACATACGAGGCAAGCCAACCACTTCTCACAACTCCATCGGAAGGCCCAACTCCAGCGGGCCTGGACTTGCCTTCCTGCAGCCACTTCTGCACAAGGCAGATCCGATGACCTTCTCAAGGCATGAACCAGATCACTTCATTCTCCTGCTTAAGTCTCTTCCATGACTTCCCTCTGCCACCAGAATAAACTTTGTGATCTGACTGTAACCGCCTCTCTGATCCCATAGACACTACGACTGGCCTCTCATCCACTAGCCACTTCCTAGTTGGCTGTTTCTGTCCTTTGAACAACCCCAAGTCACAGCTATTTCTGCTACACTCTGCTTCCTCACCCCAGGCTTCCTCATACGGCCACCACTCTCATTGTGCAGGTCTCCCGCACAACCTTACTGCCCAGCCAAAGTACAAATCCATGGCCCAGGATTTTCATCCCGTTGTTTGGTTGTTTTAAGTGAATTTTCATAGAAGCGTAACACGATCACTGAGAAGTGCAGAACCTTAAGCATACAGCTCAAAGATCTCTCACAAAGTAAACATACCCCACAAAGTAAACATACCCATACACACAGATCAAGAAACTGCACCCCAGAATCTTCCCAATATTTTCTACTGACTCTTCATCAATCCTATTTTTTGCCTTGTCATATACACTAATTCGAACGCTGAGTTCTCCATTTCGGTTGTATTTTTCTGTTCCAGAATATCCATTTGCCACTTACACTTCTCAATTTTCTTAGTCAAATTCTCCATCTTTTCATCTGTTTGTCTCATCTTGTCTTTCATTTGCTAAGACATATCAATCGTGGTTATTTGAAAGTCCTCATCTGCCAACCCCAATCAATATTTGAAATGTCCTTAAGTCATTTTCCACTGTTCAGCTTTTCTCTTTTCTCTTGGTTTCAGTTCTATGGTTCTATCTCTTAGCATCTGGCTATGTTTTATGAAATGCTGGACATTGTATATCGAAATACAATGGGTCCAGATATTAAATTTCTCCAGACTAGGTTCTCCCTGTCCTGTGCCAGGGAAAGTATTAATAGCAACTGTTCACCTTAAACTAATCACAGAGTGAGCTGATCCAAGACTAAACTACAGTTGTGCAAGGTTCAGTTTGTTTCAGTGTACCCTGTTCCTGCCCACAGCCCTACAGGGCTCCAATTCAAAGTAGGGTACCCACTGAGGGCCTTTCCTCAGCAAGATGAGATTGCAGAACGCCCTGCTTTTCAGAAGTGGATGGCTTTACTTTATAGCATTCTGCCACGCAGCTTCACAATTTGCAAATGTCTTGAGGAACAGCCAGCAATGTTTTTCAGTCCCTTTGGGTCCCTAACACTGTCACTGCAACCCCACAAGATTTCTAAAAGCTCTACCTGTTTCTCTGTCCTCAAACAGTAACTCTCTACACAGGCTGGGCTCAGATTTCCAGCCTCTTGCCTATACTCAGAATCAAGCAAAAGTCTGACCACTTCCCCAGGAGAACAGAGGCTACGGTTCACCTCCCCAAGGTTTTCTCCTCTCTGGAGCAGCCTTAGTTACTGTAGTACTCCTTGCTTTAACGGCTCTTTGATGCCCTCAAACAAATTATTCTTACATTGAATCTGTCTTTTGGAGTTGTTCTCAGCAAGGTTGAGAACATATTGAAGTGTCCAAATTAATATTGAATTAATATTAAAGGGTTCAAATTCCTATCAGATAGAAGTTTTCTTGCTCTATTTTCTTTAGACCCTATATCACTACTTATCCTTATGTTACTTATTAAGGGTGTTTTATTTCTATCTTTCCCTACTGAATCATGAGCCCTAGGAGACAGGGTGTCCTGCATTCTAGGGGTGCAGTCAGACTGAAACTGCCTGGCTCTGGTATCCTTCCTCTCTCCATCACACCTCACTCATGATGCCTATTTTTGCTTTGTAAAGAATTCCAGGGCCAGGCACGGTGGCTCACGCCTGTAATCCTAGCACTCTGGGAGGCCCAGGTGGGCAGATTGTTCGAGGTCAGGAGTTCGAAACCAGCCTGAGCAAGAGTGAGACCCCGTCTCTACTATAAATAGAAAGAAACTAATTGGCCAACTAATATATATGGAAAAAATTAGCTGGG
This sequence comes from Microcebus jonahi, assembly GCA_008750915.1. Classification (NCBI taxonomy): domain Eukaryota; kingdom Metazoa; phylum Chordata; class Mammalia; order Primates; family Cheirogaleidae; genus Microcebus; species Microcebus jonahi. The sequence goes on along the minus strand of VSMF01228551.1, from coordinate 12,227 downwards.
CATGGTGTCGCATGCCTGTAGTCCCAGCTACTCAGGAGGCTGAGGAAGTAGAATTACTTGAGCCCAGGAGTTTGAGGTTGCTGTGAGCTAGGCTGATGCCGTGGCACTCACTCTAGCCTGGGCAACAAAGTGAGACTCTGTCTCAAAAAAAAAAAAAAAACATAATTCCACCTGTATGTATTCTCAGTAAAAGACCCTACTCCTCCTGTTCATATTGCCTCACTTCCTCCCCCATGAGAGAGATAAATTATAATAAATACACTTGGGTTTCTCTCACGGATGGTTCCTTCTCATCGGCTGAATATTCAGAGGCTGACAGGCACTGGGTCTGATACTTACTTGTGGCTATTATACCTTAGGGGGAAAAGGCCAGAATCTCCTCTCTACACCCAGTCTCCGCCACGGAGCGAGCAGACCGCCACCAGACCCAGGCTGTGCCTTCCACAGCAGGCCACAGACCTGCCTCCTCCCTCTGCTGTGCCATCCTTGTTCCCACCACAGGCAGCAAGGAAAACGTGCAAAGTGTTCCTGCGGTCTACGGGTGCCAAAACTTACAGGTTAGCATAGAGACAGGGCCTGGAGAGAAGCATTTGAATTGTGGTTTGAAAAGCCTAATAAAATATTGTAGAAAAGGAATGTCTTAGAGATGTAACAACAAAAGATCATTGAGAGTTTAGCAACAGTATATGAATGGATCTAGGTGTTAGAGCAAGTCTGAGAGAACAGAGAGTGGAAGGAAATGCATCTCAAGCTCCAAACCACCTAGCAAAAAGTAAGCAAAAAGCCTTCTAATTAAGAGAATAGAATCCGGTACAAACAAGTGGGCACATGCCACCAAACTGTCAGTGAGAGGCATCCACAGACAGGCACTGGTTCCTAACCTCAAGCTCTACAAGTGGCCCGAAGCCTGAGAAATCCAGAGTTCTTCTGCTAATGCACTTAACTTCATAAGAAAAGTAAAAATTTCTACAAATTCATTCTTGATAACCTCATGATTATCAAGAAGCATTATGGCAAACAAGACTGAGTTTTCTTTAGACAACAAGTTAAAATCCTGGTGGCCAACACAAAAAAGAGGCCAATGTACAGTGAAATCTCTGAATCAGGTGGCACAAGTACACTCCAAGCTGCACGTGTGGACAGAGAGGAGAGCGGACAATGTCACTGCTCCCCCTCTGACCCATGATCCCTTTATACACTGCCCCAAGCTCACAGGGGCTCACACCTACCAGGTGGCTCAATCTTGAGTGGTGACTCCAAGTTCTTTGGTAGGAAATGGTCACCCAGGGGCTCTGGGCCTTGCCCACCAGCACCGACAGCACCATGTGCAATGGGAAAGAATCAACTGACCAAGGGCCACGCCACATGCTCTCTCACGTGACATCGTTTTCCAGATAGCTGGCTCCCATTCCATAACCATAACATAGGCACCTTATTCACTTGAAAAGGGCTACCCATTTGAGATCCGCATGTTGATTGGCAATGTAGCTATGGGGAGCATCAGAAGTGACTTAAATGACAAATCCCAGTGTATCCACCAGAGGAGAGAAGGCTTGTTATCTCCCTTGGGGGATAACAAGAAGGGGAACCAGTAGTAGGCCCAGTTACTCTCCTGTATCTGTGGTCCTTTCGAATCTTGGCACCTCCAAAGCTAAATAATAAAAAAGGACTCTCAATAGATAACTCAGAGTTTGGGAAACAGTTCACTTACTGGACATAATAAGGAATAGGATTAGAGCTAGCAGGCAGGCAATAAACCTTTACGATTCAAAAGGTGTTGGATGCTTTTTAAATGTTTCCCCCCAGAAGACATACCACTGAGAGAGCAGCTGTAGCTTCCCCTGCCCTGCAGTGGGACTGGACCAGAGCAGGGGGCAGCTGACAATCCAAAGTGAAGACCAGACCACAAGGATGAAGAACCCCTGGGGGTCATGGAAGAGGCACCTAAACTAAGGGGTTAAATAGATCAAAGGTCTTAGGTAAAAGAGCAGGCTTGAAGGAGACAGAAACTTTTATCAATGCCCTTTTATACCTTCTGAATTGTGTAACAAGTACAAACATTACTTATTCAAAACATAAACAGAAGTACGAAGTAAAATGAAATAGACGATAGCAATCATGTGAATGTACCATTATCTAAGCATAAAAATGTATAAAATCAATACCTCTTTGGGCAGCAAAGTGAGAGGGCTGGGAATCATTAGTATGTAAAAGCAAAATAATAACTTAAAGACATTAAAGAACCACAGGAATAGATAATGCAAAACTAGACAATCTGCTGAACTGCCAACTCCGTAACGGTACAAAATCAGCCTTAGGTTTCCTATATGTAAGTCTTCCTTTTGAAATAAAAACTGTAATTATTACCTGCTAATACCTCCTAACCAGTTGTGCAAAACAGTAATGTGACTATCACACTAAAGCTTTCAGAACAAAACAAATATCCAAAGCCCTTAAACAGGGAGCTAGCCAGTGGCATGCAGGGGCACAACAAAGCGTAAGGACACAGGAAACTGAGAATGTGGGGTGAAAACACGCCTAGAGGGACAGTGTGTGCTACTCAGGGGATGGGCCAGCTGAAAGCCTCAACTTAAGCATCATAAAAGGTATCCGCATAACAAAAACATTTGTACCCCCTTCATAGTTTGAAATAAAGTAAAAACGTCATTAAACAACCTGTTAATAATTTCTATTTTTACCATTTATGATTTATTTAGGTGGGTTTTTTTTTTTTGGTCACATAAACATTCATTTCTGAAAACCTTCATGGTAAAAGAATTAACCACTTAAGAAACATAAGACCTAATAGAAAAAATATCGAAAGCTATGAAAGATATTTTTAGGTTGATTAAAATACACAATTAAAACAGCAAGCTATATTAAAGCAGTAACAATAACATTTCCCACTTAAATTACAGTGAGGACTAAATTACACATTTCCATCACTTGTACTTTAGGAACCTTTCAGAATGCTTTTTTAGGCACCCCAGCAGTTTCAGCAATAGAGATAATACTTACAAATGTGTTTTTCTTATAAATACTACACTCTGATCATTTTATATGTCTAGGCTATAGTACTCAGTTATTTAATCAAACAGTAATCTAGGTGTTGCTAAGAAGGTTTTGACATCTATAATCGGCTGACTTTAAGTAAAGGAGATCACCCCCCATAGGTGTGTGGCCCTCATCCAATTAGTCCCAGCCCTTAATTAAAAGAAAGAACTGGGGTATTCTGGAGAAGACATTCTGCCTCAAGACTGCAGCATCAACTCCTGGCTGAGTTTCCAAAAGATTTTAGACTTGTCACCTCCACAACAGTGTGAAATAATACCTTAAAATAAATCTCTTTATTTAAGTATATACATACACACACACACACAACAAAGATATATATAAAATATTTTTGGTTCTATTCCTCTAAAGACCCTGACTGATACATACATAGTCAGAGACTTCCTGTGTGTGGTTCTCTACTCCAGTTTTCCAACCTTTCCTGATTTTACGATCCCTGCCTCTCTCAGCCCCGCCTACACGTCTCAAGTCTTAGCCTCCTCACAGAAACCACGAAATAGCCTTGTGCTACCTAGCAACGTTTCACTCAACAATGGACCACATATACAACAGTGACCCCATACAATTATAATACCCCATTTTTATTGTACCTTGTCTGCATTTAGATATATTTAGATATGCGGACACCTCACCATTGTGTTACAGTTGCCTACAGTATTCCGCACAGTGACATGCCGTCCAGCTGTGTGGTTTAGCAGCAATGGGCCACACCATACAGCCTAGATGTGTAGACCATCTAGGTTTGTGTAAATACACTCTATCATGTTCACACAATGACAAAATTGTCTAACAGTGCATTTCTCAGAACATATCCTTATCATTAAACAATACATGACTGTATAATTCTTGGGCTTGAGTTTCCCAAATTTTTGTTTCCACAGTTTCTACACCTCTTCTTTCCTATTTCTATCCCTCACACCCTTCTTCTAATAGCTAGAAAAGAATAGCAACAAATGTAATTGGCATAACAAAGATGAAAATTCTCAGAATACACAAACATACACTGGCATACATAGATTCCCACAAAACGGAAACCATAGATTGCAAAAGACCCTCTATGGTGTCACAGTTCTTTCATTATATGTTTTTAAAGGTAAGATACATTTTAAGGTGGGATTTTTGTGCCAATATGAAACTTGGAATTACTTCTATACAATTAGAAGAAAATAGGGAAATAAAAATTAAAGGAAAAGTATAATTTCACTTACAGAAATCAAATTCTAAATCTAATGCATGCCTATTTTGAAATCCAAACAACCTTACACATGAAAAACTTATTTTTCAATGATGAACTATAAACTTCACAGTTCGAAAAGAATTATCTAGTAAGATATTTCAACAGTCTACTTTTTCTAAAAAATTGTTAAACTTTCAAGTTACTCATGTTCTTTAAAATTAAAACATTTTAATACTTAAATATTTAACTGGAATCAATATTGAATCATATAGCCTTATAAATGCATTAAATAATATAAAAGAACATTTTTAACATTAAAAGTAAGGCACACTCACCTCCCACATCAACCTGTAATCCATATTTTCATCCAAGTCTTCAGGCATTCTCTTTTCTCCAGCAAAAGGTCCAAACTTTTCACCCTGAGTAGCAAGAATTATATTGAAAAAGGATCAGCACAATAATCAAGTTGTTAAAATAAACCATTGTTTTCTTCTGGACTTTTTCTCCTCTAAACCTTCATGCCCAATGATTGAGACACTTTTAAGATCTTAACTAATTTGCATAACACAAATTTAAAATCCAACTTCATCTGTTTTGAATCTCAGACCCTGAATCTACAACATGGGAGCCAACATAAAAGGATTAAATTGCTTAACCTTCAAATTCTGGCAAGGCACTGAACCTGGAGCTTCATGTTTCAATCTTCTTCATAGCCTCTGTCAAGTGGTCTTGAAAAAGCACTGAGTTTTGCTTGACTTGAGAGACAAGCCCACCAGGCAGAAAATCACCTGGTTTCCATAAAAATTATAAATTCATCCCTATTGTGAATGATGAGAAAGAAGTAGGCTTGCCATTCTCAGAGGTAGACTGGTCCATAAATAAACTTTACACTCACCTGTCAATCTCTCAATCACCCAAGTGGGCACACTTTAAACCAGGGTGTCACCAAGCGTGTGCTCTGTAGCCCACCTACGTGAGAATCACCAGCTGCTGGTTTCAAACACAGAATCCTGGGCTTTGTTAAAATCAGAATCTGGAAGTAGGGTGTGGGGAGCTGCATGTTGACAGATTCCCAGGTGAGAACCTCCGGCACAGGCCGAATGTGTGAACCAGGAGTGGCTGGTCCCTGCGGTCCGCACTGCGGGGACTTACAAGGACATGTTCAAGGGGCAAGCAATGCTTGTTCCTCTCTACAGCCACCAAAGCAGGGACTGCAGAGACAGAGGGAGTCAGTCGTGTCCAACCAAACACCATGTAGAAATGTGTACAGAGAGGACACAGATCCACTCGCACCTTCGTGAGCTGCCTCCAAACCTGCCTAGGACTATTTTTCCATGCTTCAGAGTCAGTAGGAAAAAAAAAAAACCAACAAACTCTCCAGGGGAACTTCTGATGAACATTGTTTGGGGAAAAATAACCACCAATGCAATGTTTCAAGGAATATAAATTACTTAATGAACAACAGAAAACCCAACTCTCGGGAATAATAAAATTTTAAAGCTGAAAGAAGTTACAAACAGCTAACCCAGCCCCTCCATTTTACAGATGGAGAAAAGACGTCCTAAATGCTGGCAGGGCCAGGAAGACCGTTTCTTTAATGTTAACCTCAGGGCAGAAAAGACCTACAGGGATCCCTCAAATTCAGACTATAATTGTAAATAACTTAAACACAGGCGTAGCAAAGAAACAGGGAGATTGCTGACTATTTATAATGACAGTAGGAATATTAATATAGAGAGCAAACTTAGGAGAAGCCGGAAGCCAGCTTTGCGTCGCAATCCTGTCATGCTAAAACGGGTACTTGGTAACTCATCTCAGACACGCACAACAGCCCCAAAGATGGTTTCTTTAAAAAGTAATCATTTCTCTCCTCAAGATGGGACCTAACCAGTCTTTGATGGTAGTTAAGAAAAGCTCCATAAGAAATCAAAGAACATGGGAGGGGAATTAATATTTACTTAACTATTATGTGCCACATTCCCCATTGAACACCTAAGAAAACTAAAGCCCAAAGAGTTTCAATGACTTGCTTCAGGTCAATCAGCTAGATCAGGGGTCCTCAAACTTTTTAAACAGGGGGGGCCAGTTCACTGTCCCTCAGACCATTGGAGAGTGCTCATTGCGGGCCCGGGATGAGTCAGCTGCTAAGCAGGACAGGCAGCGGTGGCAAAAACACCTGGCAGGCCAGATAAATGTCCTAGGCGGGTGGGTAGTTTGAGGACTCCTGATAGATGATCAGAGATAGGATCTATTCTGAGTGGAGGCTCAGGCGCACTCCGAATCCTGACGGATGCTGGTACGTATGGTTCAGCGTGCCAGGCAGCCTGGTGCCACCCTCTTCAGCTGTCCATTGACCACGACTTAGCAGTTCCCTGGGCCGGGCCTTGCTCAGTGTACACACTCAGTACGTTGACTGTTGAATTGAAGAAACTGAGTGAACTGATGTTAAAACTAAACGAGAAAACAGACCAAAAAAGGAAGGTGTGTTTTTTTGTAATAAATCTGAGGATTTGATATTAATGGAAGTGGTTCAACTTTCAGTCTACACTGCCGTGGCCTTTATCAACTATTGCAGAAGGTAACAATAATCTGAGCACACACTTTCCAATGGAACTGATCTACCCAAGCCAAACAGTCAGTTACTCTTTAAAGTAAAAAATTGGAGGAAGAAAAATGGAATCAATCAATTCAGCAGTATTCAAAGGACTCAAGAGGAAGGAATGGAAACCCAAATAAATGCAGTGGGGTCAGGGAAAGAAGCCTGCTTGGATGCAGGCCTAGTAATATTATTAAAGGACTTAAAGCTTTGGAAACGCAAGCTAAGAATCAAAATGCTGACTTTAAACCTTCACCATTAATAGTGAATCGTCACTCTCTATCATAAACTCAAACCACCCGGTTATAATAATAAATAGTGGCTTTTAATTTTTTCCTCAACTCTTAGTAAGAAATACATTTTGCATCCCAATCTAGCACATTCACATATACACATAGAAACACACATTTATAAAATTAAAATATTCTATATATGTCTCAAAAAAAGTACTATCCTTATTCTGTACAATGTACTCCCATATTCTCTACTCAGTTACTTTGTTTTTTAAAAACAATAAGTGTTTTGGTCCAATAGATTAATTTTGGAATTTACCAATGAGCTGCATTCCACTTCAAAAAACAATGACATAAAAACACAGATAGAGGGAATGAATTAATTAAGATAAGTGTATTTAGCTCTCTGGCTTTGATGAGATTTCCTTCAAAGTACATTAGTGAGTGTACTGGAATGATTTGATCAAATAAACTTGAGTTTCTGTGCTGCAAGATTATAAAAATGTAAACAGCAAACTCTCAATTATCCATAATACCTGTGGTAAGAAACAATGTGGATATTTAAAATATAATTTATATTCAGCTTTAGGTGAAGATTCCATACTTAGTAGACTCACCCTCACTATCACTTCCCCAAGAATTCCAGCACCTGATACCCACCTCTTCTCTCTTTGTTCATTGTTGTGTCTATTACACATATAGCATTTTCTAAAAACTGGGATTGTAATTTTATTTTTAGTTGCTAACCATTTCCTATGGAGAGTCTAACTTAAGCATAAGCCCATTCTATCTCAATAGGCTTCAAACTTGCTTGGGTAGCACAGCTATGAATTATTTTTTCTGAGTAGAATCATATGAAGTTGTCAATATTTGACCATTTTCAAGCTACAATATGAAAGTTTTTCATGGGATACATCATAAATTACATACACGTACATTAGTATATTAAACACCTACGGGAAGGTTCATAATTAATGATAGGAAGGAAATATGTGGATTTCCTTCCTATTCTTCAAAAATGTCTGGCTGACTTCCTGTCATCATTGGTTTCACTTTTTGTAATAAAGCTGCTGAAGATCTCATACCAGCAGCAGCAAAACTTCCAGCTCTTCCATTTTCTTGCTTTCCACTTGTGCCTGCATTATCGAATTCCCTTCGCTCTGTGGTTACTTTGCAAGAACCGTCTTCAAATTCTTTGCTTGTAACTATCTCAAGGATCACCACCTCCAAGGCTGACAAGTTCAGCAAGGAGGCAACACAATACCAGCCACCCAACAATAAAGATGTAAATGATGCATTCAGGAGTGGCCAGGAGGTGAGTCGGAAAGGATATGCACACCTAAAAAGTTTTTTCACTCTAACTGAACGTTGCTACATCACAATGTTGGCCCAACGTTACCAGATAGATGCAGTAACTGATGACTCAGATTTGCATGCGAAAATACTACTTTCCCATATTGGCAATGAATTCTGTGTTCTCGAAACTCTGTGCAGGTCAAATAAAATGTAGCTTCAAGACAAATTCAACACCTCCGCACAAAATTGTCTGAGTCAAACTCACTTCTCAGACTGATCTGATGTCCAGCCCACAATGGTGCTTCTTTGTTTATGCAACTGTTTCTGAAGAAAGCAGATAATTAATGCATTCGATTTGTCATGTACTAAACTGGACAGTAATTTTGAATTGAAAAAAATGTATGATTGCAAAAATGTGGGCCATTTTCTCTCATTTTGCTTAATATTAGGAAAAGGGTGAAAGCAAGATTTACTGCAGATATTTCTGTTAGAACAGTGGGAAAAGCACTAGGTGAGGCTTCAAGAGACTTGTATCCTCCTAATTCCTGTTCTAGTCTTAAATGATGGCACAAACCTAGAGCCTCAGTTTCCTCAACTATAAAACTTGGGGATTTGAAGTAGTTAATTCTAAGATTCCTTCTAGCTCTTAAACTCCATTAGAAAGAGCTTCCACAGGACAAATTAGAACAATATGAGAATCAAAGAGAACTGGAGTATAATTAACTGGAAACACATTAACAAATTCCATAATGATTGTCAGAGAAAGAAAAAGAAAATTTAAAAAAATACCTCATTTGCCATCTTTAGAGTATAATAACTTATTATAAAAATTAGTAAAGGGAACGAAGCATTTTGTCCTGCCTTTTCAATAGTACCCACAGTTCAGGATCGCCAGACAGCAGCAATTAGTGATGGTAAGCTCTTCTTCACAGGGAAATGCTCACTCATAAATAAAGGGGAAATATTTGATTTAGCGAATCACCGTTTTGAAATCTGAATAACATAACTGATTCGGGCAAGTATTATCCACGGATGCTAAAACCACGAGGTAAAATGTTGATAGTGAAAAAGATATCCATACAGCATCAGCTCACAGATTACTTGCTAACCACAAAGGGAAAACAGTACCTTTACAAGGGAAAAATTACCTTAAGCCAGTGTTGGCATCACTAACAGTGGGAAAGGCAGACATGGCCCACGTGATAAAGCAGTACAAAGTAAACCAGCATCACTCTGTGAGGTGTTCTTGCCAAAAATATTTATCTAACTTCCAGACTACAGGAAATACAGAAGATAGAGAAATAAGTTAAATCAAACCCTGTGAAAACGATCAGATAAATCCAGATGTGAAGTATTCTATGAGCAACTGGACTAATCTGTTCAGAAAGTCACTGTTATTAAAAAGGGGGAGGCATCTAGTTCATAGACATAACTAAAAGTAACGTGTTATCCTTGATCAGATCCTGGTTCAAAAATAAACAGCTATAAACACATTTTGGAGACAACTGGAGTAATTTAAATATGGGCTGTTACTTGAAGACATTAGGAAATTACTATTATTTTTGTTGACCTTAAAATGATATTTGGGCTATTTAGGAGAAAGTCCTTATACTGAAGAATTGAAGGGTAAATTGTCATCATGCCTGTATTTACTTTGAAATTGTTTAGCAAGTAATAAATATACATATAGATGAAATAAATTACATTAAAGGGAATTAATCTTCTGCCGAATCATTTCTATTTGAAATAATGATGGTTTTTCACAGGAGTCTAGGGTCCTGGCTTAGAACATAATTATGTTTCAATGCTAAACTACTGTGTGTGTGTGTGTGTGTGTGTGTGTGTGTGTGTGTGTGTGTGTGTGTTCTTGCAATATAATTAGGCCTCCAACAATGTATTAAATATGTTTCTCAAAAGTTCAATGTGAAAAATCTCCAATCTTCTTTCCCTGCTAGGAATGCTGAGGCACAGACTACTTGCCTACGTATCTCCATTCTCCTAAGTACTAAAACACTTGTGAAGGGCACTAGTATATCGAAGTAAAATCCACACTTACCTGGAGGAGAGGAGAGCAAACTACCTACAGGCAGAAACCATTGTATGGAATCACTACAAAAGTTCTTAAATGAAGCCGAGTCAGCTGAAAAGTATACTCAAATACCAATACTTTGGATACTTTCTCTCTCTCCCCACCTGGGATATGAACGTGATAGCTGGGGCTGAAGCAGCCACTTGAGGCCAAGAGGATTGCAAAGACTTCCACTCTAATATTTTGAGCCACTGAACCAATGGCAGCAAATGTCTACCTGCCAACTTCTTTTATAAGAACATAAACACTAAGGTTTAGATTACTGCAGTTGTCTCTATGACTCTCAGTCGATACAGCAGAGGTCAGGGGAAAGAAAAGAAAGTGGTACCCAAGATATAACAAAATTCTTTATGAAATATATCACTTGTAATATTATAGGAAATGGGAAAAGCAAGAACGTTATGAAGAAGAAAAAACTGTATGTGATGACCTAAATGCAGCCTCTTTCCCCTTCATCCCCAAATTAAGCTACTTGCTGCTCTTGAGCAAAACAACTGCTACTAACTAGCACCTGTGGGCAACCAGGTATAGGAGAGACCGGAGGTTCTGCCGGAGACCTAGTGTGAGATTCCCCTCCAGCAGGCTGGGGGGTAAAGTGCCCAAATCTCCCCTGCTTAGTGGGAATTAACTGGGCTGCCTAATTTATAACATTGCCCCACATGTACCCACACAACTATTCTGCCAAGTCAACCCAAGTCACCACATTTTAACATAATGTCAAATTTCTCTAATAAGTTTATTGTTATTTTCTGTCTCCCCTCGCTACAATGCAAGCTCCACAAGAAACTGAATAGCTGTTTTCTTCTTTGTACCCCAAAGTGACTAGCACAAGTCTTGGCATACTGTGTGATAGACTTTTTGAATGAATGTGCCAAACAAGACCTGAATAAACGAAAATATGGCACATCCACAGCATAGAATATATTTAGTCATTAAAAATATTACGGCCAAAGTAGATGACTTAGTGGGATTCCCACAATACCTGGTGAATGAGAAATGCTAGATAATGAAGTGAGTTCGCTCTTTTGTTACATTTGTCAAATCATTTTTTAAAGTATGTATGTGTGTGTCTATATGTGTGGATATAACATTTTCTGGGTAAAGACAAAAAAACTTAAAAAAAGAAAATGGGTGGGTATATGAATGACCTGAATTCAAATTCTGATTAATCCACTTCCCAGAGATACTAGTGGTCAGCTTGTAGGCTCACTGCAGGACTTAACTACGAGCTGCACGAAGCATCCAGTGAAACAACTGCCATTGCTCGACAAATACTTCTTGAAAGAATCAATTGTAGCTGCTATCATCACAAAACATAAAACATAAAGTTTTGGAGAAAACATTAGTTTAAGTGGATCAGTTATATATTTTTTAAATTTGTGATGACACCTAGAAAATGGAGTTACTATGAAGAAATGTGAATGTGTGAACACAGAGATAAGACATGTGGCACGCTTCATGGGGATTATTTTTCCTCTAATTATGTTTCCAGATTAGTTATCGTCAGCCACCAGGAAATGTAAACAAACATCCACTTGCAGAACTTTAACCCTAAGATGCAAATGCATCGTTTCTGCAGGAAAGTCACCTTCTAAGCCGATCAACACAACACCTTATTGCCAGCAGGTCCTCAACGTTATTGGTACCAGGACTGGTCTCCCAGAAGGCAATTTTTCCCCAGGAGGGGGCAGTGCACTGGAGCTCAGGCACCCACCATGTGAGTGATGGCAGCAGGCCACAGCCTGGTGTTGGGGCCCACAGCCT
>VSMF01228548.1:0-12674 GCA_008750915.1 Microcebus jonahi | reverse complement strand
TTCCGGCCCTTGTCTTTCCCTTAAAGCTGTCTGCTTGTCACTGCCCTGCCAATACCCCGTGCCCGGTCCAGCCCCAGCACTGGCCCTGGAGGCCTCCGACTCTCAGACCCATCTGTGCCTGCCCTCCCTCGCTCCTCACACACCCTCCATGGCTCCCTATTGCCCTGGGGAGAGTTCCAGCTTCTAAGCACATGGCCGAGGGCCTGCATGTGGGCCACAGGTTCTCCCAGGTGGCACGCATGTTCCAGCCATGTAAACAGGACTATTGCCAAAACACACAGCAGCTTTCTTACCTCTGGTCTTCGCCCAGGCTGTTTCTTCTGCCTGGACGAGCCTTCAAGCACCACATCCATCGGCCCTGCCCTCCCGGAAGCCTGCCTTGCCCCATGGACTTCCCCAGCCCAGGTCCCTCCCTTCACAAGGCTAACTGCTCTCGGGGGCCAGCGACACCCAGTGCAGGACGGTGAGGGTGTCAGATTGAATCGTTAACCTTCCTCACGGTGAACTCCTACACATCCCTCAAGACCCACCTCAAATGGCCCCTGGATCAACGCCAGTTTGCAGAAAGTGCAGGCTGCCCGGATTTGAATCCGGGCCCCGTCGTGGTTTTGCTTTGAGACCCTGGCTGCGTCCCCTGCCCTTTGAGCATCTCCGCGTCCTCCTTCTTCTAGCCTTGTGGGTCTGCAGTCCCGCTGGGCACTCACCGAGGTGGTCAGCCAGCTGCCGGCCACGTTCCGACGACACCACCCTCTCGTCTTCCATGTCACATTTGTTCCCCACTAGCAGCACCTGGGCGTTGTCCCACGAGTAGGTCTTGATCTGGGTGGACCTGCAGGAGGCGGCAACAGGGCAGGGTAGGGCTTGGGGAATCCGAGCTCCGTGTCCCCAGGCTGGCCCAGGGCCTGTCCCCTAGGGATAAGGGACAGGGAAGACCCTGGCCCACCTCCCTCCCCTCCCCCTCGCTCGGACCACTGCAGCCCCCGTCTCCTCCTCATGGCAGGCTCGTCCTTCCTCGTTGGCTGTGGCCTGCCAGGGTCAGGCTTTCCTCACCCCCAGCAATCCTCCCCGGAAGCCCCAGCCTCCTGCGTTTCCCAGGAATTCCATATATATATTTGTTTTTGTTTTTTTTTTTTTAAGAGACAGAGTCTCTGGAGGGCAGTGGCACCATCACAGCTCACTACAACCTTGAACTCCTGGGCTCGAGCGACCTCCCCTCTTCAGCCTCTGGAGTAGCTGGGACTACAGGCGTGCACCACTGCACCCAGCTATTTTTTTTTTTCCGGTAGAGACAGGGTCTCGCTGTGTTGCCCAGGCTGGTCTCGCACTCCTGACCTCACGGTAGCATTAGAGGCATGAGCCATCGTGCCCGGCTGCTCAAATACTCTTTCCTCCTTCTGGGTGTTTGCTCCAGAAGTTTCCTGCTCCTGAAAGCCCCTCTTTTCAAGCAGCCTCTCCCACTCTTCCCAGATGCCCCTCCCAGGAAGAATAATTGTTCCCTCTTTAGCAAACACAAAAGTTTTCTTAAAATCTACCGTTACTTCCGGGCAGGACATTGAAATTTTTTTTTTTTTTTTTTTTTGAGACAGAGTCTCTCTCTGTTGCCCAGGCTAGAGTGAGTGCCGTGGCATCAGCCTTGCTCACAGCAACCTCAGACTCCTGGGCTCAAGCGATCCTCCTGCCTCAGCCTCCCGAGTAGCTGGGACTACAGGCATGCGCCACCATGTCCGGCTCATTTTTTCTATATATATTAGCTGGCCAATTAATTTCTTTCTATTTATAGTAGAGACGGTGTCTCGCTCTTGCTCAGGCTGGTCTCGAACCCCTGACCTCGAGCAATCCTCCTGCCTCGGCCTCCCAGAGTGCTGGGAGGACACTGAAATCTTTCTAACCTCCAACCTGTGCAATCTGTCCTCATCGGTTTTGTCCCCGACTGCCCCCACGAGAAGCCACCGAACGGTGTTTCCCTATATGCGAACAGTTTCATTTTTGCATCTGAACTCAGTTTCCCATCTTCCTCTTCTGCACGGAGCCCGGCTGGGGTGGTGGGAGGGCGGGGGCTCACCAGTCCTGCACGGCGTTGAAGGACTCCTCGTTGGTGATGTCGTACATGAGGATGAAGCCCATGGCGCCCCGGTAGTAGGCCGTGGTGATGGTGCGGTACCGCTCCTGCCCCGCCGTGTCCTAGGGCCGGAGAGACGGCCGTCAGGGAGGACCCGCGTGAGCTGCTCAGAGCGGAATGAGCTGAGACGGTCCTGTCCTGGAGAGGGGCGGGAGCCTGCCCAGGGCCACAAAGGGTCGCGAGGAGCAGGCTGGGCCCCCTGCGTGCAGAGGCACCGGCGCTCCCCCATCCCGAGGAATCGCCGTTACCTGCAGAATCCTTCTCTCGTTCATTCCACACACGTACGTACCGGGCACCGACCGGCGCCACGCCCCGCGCTGGGGACACGGCTGTGAACCGAACAGCCAGAAACCCCCGCCCTCACGGAAGTCACGGCCCCGAACAAGAAACAGGCACAGCCACGCAAATGTGCCCTGTGTTGCATGGAGGGTGACAAGCCCTCGGGAGGAAAATCAAGCCGGGCGAGGATGGAGAGCATCAGAGTCGCTGGAACACCTGAAGGCGGCCCGTGTGAGGGCCGGCGGGCAGGGCACGGCCCGTGCAAAGGCCCTGGGGCAGGGCTGTGCACGGTGTGCCCGAGGGACAGTGAGTGAGCTGAGGAGGAGTCGGAGGAAGACCGACGACTGGGGTGAAGGTGCCAGCGGGGCACTGACCAGGCAGGTTTCCCCGGCTGGGAGAGGGGCATGGGTTTTACCCCGAGAGTGAGGTGGGAGCCGCAGGAGGGTAGCGGGCAGAGAAGGGACAGTTCTAATCTGGGAATAACAGGCTCGGTCAGGCCTCTGCTGGGTTGAGGAGGAGGCAGGGAGACCCGCAGGGGGTGGCGTGGCCAGGGGGGGGCACCTGCATTTGTCCCAGGCAGTAAGACCCCAGCTGGAACCTCACACACAGAGCCTCGAATGGAAGAACTTGAAGAAGGGGGAAACTGAGGCACTGAGCTTAGGTGCTGATGTGGGGGGGGGCAGGGGTGCTCTCTGTACTTCTGCTCCCTGGCACACAGCAGGCACCTAATAAATGCCCGGCGTGTAAATGGGTGGCTCTGGCCAGGAAAGAGGCAGAAACAGTTGGGGCAGCTTTTCCAAGGAGGGGAGGCGGGCCGGCCGGGAGCCCCCAGCGGACCCACCCAGATCTGCAGCTTGATCCTCTTGTCGTTGCGGTAGATGGTCTTGACCTTGAAGTCGATGCCCACGGTGCTGACGAAGGCGGGCGTGAAGGAGTCGTCGGCGTAGCGGAAGAGGAAGGACGTCTTGCCCACGCTGCTGTTGCCGATGATGAGGATCTTGAACATGTAGTCGAAGTTCTGGTCCGAGGACTCCTTCTGCCCGTAGCGGGAGTCTGTGGCAGACGCCATCTGGGGGTGCGGGGACAGGAGAGCGTGAGGGGCCCCGTCGGTCCGCGAAGGCGCAGGCCCAGGCGCAGGGTGCAGAGCGTGCCAGAAGGGAGCCCGTGCCTGGAGACCCCCCTCTCCCGCCTGCCCCAGGATTCAGGGCGGGCCGTGACCTTGAGAGGCGGGAGACTTCAGGGGAGGGAGACGCCCCTCCTGCAGGCCTGCACCCCAGCTCTGGCTGTAACCCTAAACCTACGGCTGCGCCCGCCGGAGGAGGGGACTGTGGCGGGCCCCGCCCCCCATCAATCTTTCATGGTCCTCGGCCGGCTCCCAGCACACGCGAGTCCCGTCCGGTCCCGCGGGGATGCGCGCCTGCAGCCTCCCGTTCCCCCGAACGCCAGGGCCGGGACCACGCGGCCGCGTCACGAGACTGGGCTGCGGGGCGCACACGCTCGCGTGCACCGGCCTCGCACACTCCTCTCCACGCGCGTGCGCGCGCGCACACACGCGCGCGCGCGAGGCTGCGCACACCCTCCGGGGGCACAGGGCAGAGGCGCGGACACCTGTCTGCACGCCGGCCCTCCTTTAGAAACGTGCAAGCCCACCCGTGAATGGCCCGTGGGCACGGCTCCCTCCGCCCTCGCGTGTGCACGTCACGGACACGGACCCCCGTGCACGCGTGCACGGCGCTGTGCGCGCACCCACGCAGCCCAGGCGCCGCCCTCCGCAAGCGTGGAGCACGCACACACTCAGGCCCCGGCGGGGGGGGAGGGTTGTGGGGGGGGGTCACACGAGTATACCCAGGCACGCGAGCAAGGGCACACACAGACCCGCTGACACAGGCGGGCGCGCACACGCGTGTGCACATCGCGCGCGCGCGCACGCAGGGGCCTCCCGCAAGGCACCCGCCTCCCCTCCCCCTCCGCCGCAGAGCCCGGGGGTTGGAGGGGTAGCAGGCGGGGGGCGCCCGGGCCCGACCCCTCCCCGGGCCGGCCACGGCCGCGTCCTCCCCCGCGTGCGCCCCCTGCCCGCCGGGTCCCCGCCGCCGCCGGCCCCTCGGCAGTCGAATGAAGGTTATGCAGGCGCGGGCTCGCCGGCCGCCCGGGAGCTCACCTTGCCCTGCGCCAATGCAACGGCGACCCTGGCGGCGGCTGTTCCGGCGGCGGCGGCGGCGACACGGGTCCCGGTGCGCCGGTGCGGGCTGCACGGCAGCGGCGGCGGCGGCGGCGGCGGCGGATCAGGCCCCTGCAGTCCTCGGTGACGTCCTGCAAAGGGCGGGGCGGGGCCTCGCATGCAGATAGGGCCGTGACGCCACGCGGAGGCGGGGCCGCCGTAGGGCCGCGGCCAGTGGCGCACGCGGAGCCGGGAGGGGCGGGGCTCCCGCGGAGATTGACGCGCCGACGGGGCGGGGCCCGGCGTGCGCAGCCAATAGGGACGCGAGCGGCTCCGGCGCTGGCTCCGCCTCCCGCCTGCCTCGGGGAGGCGGGGCTGCCCGGCGTCCTCTCACTGGCTCCAGCGTTTGAGCGACGGTCCCACTCACCAATGAGCGGCCGTCTGCTCCTTCCTCCCGTCCAATGGCGGCCCCCGGGCGGTGGAAGGGCCGAGGGGCCGAGGCCTTGGCCGAGCCCGGGTCTTGGAGGGGCGGTTCCCTTCCGCGCCCACCCGGGACTGCTGCGGCCACCGCGGTCCGCTGCCAGGTGCTGTGACCTCTCGCTTAATGCCCCGGGAAAGAGGCACTGGAGCCCGAGCCGCTCCGCTGCCCCGCATTGGTGGCGTGCAAAATAAGCACAAAGGAAGAAAAAGGCCGTGCGGGCTTAGATGCCCCCGGTGCATCGCCTGGGGCGTGAGACCCCAGCCAGGGGGTGGCGGGGACGCACCCCTCCCCTGCTCCTGAGGCCCACCCGCCCGACCAGGTCCCCCAAAAGAAGGAAGGGGCTGTTGGCTCCCGGCGCCTGCAGAGGAAGACGGGAAGGAACGGCGAAGCTGGGGCAGAGGAACCTGTCCCCTACGTCTGCAAATGACCTGGGAACCCGGGGTGCGTGGGGAGGGGGCGTCCGAGCCAGGCAGCCATCCTCGTGGTGCTCAGGGTCAAAGTCCCCGGAGGGAGGGGGAGGGGGCCTGGGAGACCCCCCACATCCTGCGGAAGCGAGACCTGGAGAGCCGGGACTTTAGGGGCTAAGATGCTCCGTGGTTTATTTCCCCAAATCTTAAGGGGAAGGAAAAGTCAAAAACGGGGCGGGGGTGAGGAGCCCCAAGAGACCGCGGCCCCCCACTCGGGGTCTTCAAACCCCGCAGGGGGTGTAGGGCCCCCCCTCCCAGGAGAGTCCCGAGCCCCTCCACGCCCCGCCCGGAGCCAGGATTACGGATGTGGGGGCACCCAGCCCCACCCCGCGCCGCGCCGCGAGGCCGGGCTGCGGAAGTGGGGGGGCTCGTCCTGTTTATAAAAAGCTCGCCAGCTGCGGAGGCGCCGGGAGACCAGAATAACTTCGCGCCTCGCCGCCCGGCCCCCGCCGCCCCCGCCCGCAGCCGCCTCCGGAGCCCGCGCGGACCGACGGCCCTCCCCCCGCCCGCCGCGTGCACTGGGGACGTTAATTTCTTTCTAAGGGTCACGTCTTTGCCCTCCTCCCCGACCGGGACTGTTAAAGTATCACGGCTCCACTGCGGAGAACTGGGAACAACATTCAGAAAAACAAAAAATAAATAAAAATAAATCCACATCACATTCTCCCCCCTGCCTGCCCTGCCCTGCCCTGCGCGCCCAGGCTCGGCCGGCAGGCAAATCCTGGTGCAGACCCGGCCCCTGGTGCAGACCCGGCCCCTGGTGCAGACCCCGGCCCCTGGTGCAGACCCCGGCCCCTGGTGCAGAGCCGGCCCCTGGTGCAGACCCGGCCCCTGGTGCAGACCCCGGCCCCTGGTGCAGACCCTGGCCCCTGGTGCAGACCCCGGCCCCTGGTGCAGACCCCGACCCCTGGTGCAGACCCGGCCCCTGGTGCAGGCCCCGGCCCCTGGTGCAGGCCCGGCCCCTGGTGCAGGCCTGGCCCCAGGGCCGCGGAGGCGGGGGCGTGAGAGGACTGGCTCCCTGACCTCCCAAACTCGGGCTTCATACGTGGGTGGCTGTGATCACAGACGTGAGCCACCGCACCAGCTGACTTTGAATTTTAAAATCAAAATAATCCAAGGCCTTTATGGTTAAGAACAGGAGCTGGGGCAGTGGCTCACGCCTGCAGTCTCAGCATTTTGAGAGGCCGAGGCAGGAGGATCACTAGAGCCCAGGAGTTTGAGACTAGCCTGGGCAAAACAGCAAGACCCGATCTCTACAAAAAAAAGTTTTTTAATTAGCCGGGCATGGTGGTGCATGCCTGTAGTCCCATGGACTTGGAGGCTGAGGTAAGAGGATCGCTCCAGCCCAGGAGTTGGAGGTTGCTGTGAGCGAGGCTGACGCCACAGCACTCTAGCCAGGGCAACAGAGTGAGACTGTGTCTCAAAAAACCAAATAAATACATATAAAATTTAAAATAAATAAATAAAACCAAGAATCAGTGGCCCGGCACGGTGGCTCACGCCTGTCATCCCAGCACTCTGGGAGGCTGAGACGAGAGGATTGCTCGAGGTCAGGAGTTCGAGACCAGCCTGAGCAAGAGGGAGACCCCGTCTCTACTAAAAATAGAAATTAATTGGCCAACTAAAAATATATAGAAAAAATGAGCCGGGCATGGTGGCGCATGCCTGTAGCCCCAACTACTCAGGAGGCTGAGGCGGGAGGATCGCTTGAGCCCAGGAGTCTGAGGTTGCTGTGAGCGAGGCTGACGCCACGGCACTCACTCTAGCCTGGGCAACAGAGCAAGACTCTGTCTCAAAAAAAAAAGACACCCAGCGCTGGGCTCTGGAATTGGGGGCAGTTGAGTCAGGGGAGGGAAACAGAGGCCGTGGGAGAAGTGACCGGGCTCTCAGGCCCCCAACCCCCCCAGATCCAGCCCCACTTGAAGGAAAGCCCTGACTCAGATGCGCCTTCCTGGCTTCCTTTGCTCCTTGCTGTTCCAGGTGCCACCATTGTCCCCAAGGCCTTAACCCGCCGCCGTGCCTGCTCCCCTGAGCACCATTTCCCGGCTCTCCCTGAACCGGCTCTCTCATCCCCTTCGGTCTTTTACCAGCGCTCAGCTCCTTTGGAGATCGGAGATCGCAAGTTAGGCCTGGCACCTTCATCGCCCTGTTTCTCCCTCCGGACACCCCCTCAGAATCCACGGTGTTGGCTTTTTTTTTTTCCTTGAGACAGAGTCCCACTCTGCTGCCCAGGCTAGAGTGAGTGCCATGGCATCAGCCTCACTCACAGCAACCTCAGACTCCTGGGCTCAAGCGATCCTCCTGCGTCAGCCTCCCAAGTAGCTGTGACTATGGGCATGCGCCACCATGCCCGGCTAATTTTTTCTATGTATTTTTAGTTGTTCAGCTAATTTCTTTCTATTTTTAGTAGATACGGGATCTCGCTCTTGCTCAGGTTGGTTTCGAACTCCCGACCTCGAGCAATCCACCTGCCTCGGCCTCCCAGAGAGCTGGGATGACAAGCGTGAGCCACCGCACCCGGCCGGGACTTGTTGAACTTGGCAAAGCCCGTCTCTGGGGGCCACTCAGAACAGGTAGGTGGGCCACGCAAGCCTGGCCTGGCCTCTGGGGCACAGGCTCTGGAGAAGGTGGTGACACGGCTCAAAGCATCCCAGCCCCAAGAGCTTCCCCTGGGGCCGGCCTCTGGCGGAGCGTCAGGGACGATTTCCTGGGGGAGAAGACGCCAAACGGAAACCCAAAGGGTGCGGATGGGGGTGGGAGCCGAGCATTCCAGCTGGCTGGGCAGAGCCTGTGCAAAGGCCCTGGGGTGGGGCTGGGCTCGCAGTGCGGCGGCCAGAGCAGGCAGGCTGCGGCCAGCTACTGGGCAGAGGGGAACACAGGGGAACGTAACTAGTGTTCTTATAAACCCGTGCAGAGGCCAGGCACGGGGGCTCACGCCTGTCATCCTAGCACTCTGGGAGGCCGAGGCGGGAGGATCGCTCGAGGTCAGGAGTTCAACACCAGCCTCAGCAAGAGCCAGACCCCCGTCTCTACTAAAAATAGAAACAAATTGATTAGCCAACTAAAAACACATATAAAAAAATTTAGCCGGGCGTGGTGGCGCATGCCTGTAGTCCCAGCTACTCGGGAGGCTGAGGCAGGAGGATCGCTTGAGCCCAGGAGTCTGAGGTTGCTGTGAGCGAGGCTGACGCCACGGCACTCTAGTAGTCCCGGCAACAGAGTGAGACTCTGTCTCTAAATAAATAAATAAATAAACCCGTGGAGAGAAAAACCGGAGAGAAGTAAGTGGAGACACGGGAGGCAGAGCCCTGCGGGTGGGGTTCCAACAGGATTTTATTTCCTTCTCTGCGCGTTTCCGTTATTCCCAGATTCTCTACAGCAACCGGGTATTACTTTGTTAAGTAAGGGGACTGGGGCAAAAAAAAAAAAAAAAAAAAAAAAAATCCAAGTGAACATTTTCTAGAGCTCTACCTTTTAAAAGTCTGCAGGGAAATGCTGGGAGCTCACAGCCCCGATGGCTTTTGGGCGTGGGTCACTGCGGACTGTCGCCCGAACCGTGATGAGCGTGACCCGCGCCGCGCGGGTGAAGCGCGGACCGCACCCGGGTCTTCAGGCGCGAGGAGCAGGCGAGGGGAGGCGGGATCGAACTCGAGGCTTGAGCCCTGCGCTGCACCTGACCCCACTCCCGCCGCCGGGGGAGGGGGTGCGGGCGCCGCTAGCTAATATTCTGCCTTGAGCTGGCAAGAGGACCCCTCTGCGCCTCAGTTTCCCCCTCCGCGACATGGGCGGGACGCTAATCCGGGGTAACCGGGCGTCTTAAGACTTAAGAAGGGTTGACGTAACCCCCAGAGAAATGCTCAACGCCCCAAAGTTCCGAGCTGCTCCACTCCCCAACCAGAGTCTATCCAGGTAGGAGGATCAAAGAGGGGAAACTGAGGCCCAGAAGGGATTAGGATGCTTGCAAAGATTTAAAAAAAAGCGTCAGGGGGCTCCCTCCCTCCTTGTAGGGGGAGACCGAGGCAGCTTCGGGAAGGAGGAGACCCGGAGATCCGCAAGGGGGGGGAGATTTTGTGCTTTTGTGGGGCGGGTGCAGGGGCTGAACCGGTCTGTCCCTGCCCTCCCCAGTGAGCTCTAGGTCCTGCATACGATCTGCGATCTGCGCGGAGCTCTGGTGCTGAAAAGCCCCATCTGCGCCCCGCTTTCTTGCCCGGCGTCTGCTAGCTGGGCCGGGGGGCCCCTTGCACCGGAGCAGGCACGGGCTGGCACGCGGCAGACGCCCAGCAAATACCTGATGCAGAGTGAAGGGATCGAGAGGTGCATGTGACCTAAGAGTGACCACCAGAGAAGGTGTGTAGGGGGGGCACCTTGAAGGCAGAGACCTCTCCCCTCCGTGGCAGGGACAGAAGCGGGGGTGGGGGGATCCCAAGGGGGCTGCAAGAGGCTGCCCCCAGCCCAGGCCCTTAGAGAGCTCTGTCCGCCAAGCCTGGGGTCAGAGTGGACCCCGGCCAGGTGCCTCCAACTCGCCCCTGAGACGTGTCTATGACTAAAAGCTTAGTGGGGCCGGGCGCGGTGGCTCACGCCTGTCATCCCAGCACTCTGGGAGGCCGAGGCGGGAGTATCGCTCAAGGTCGGGAGTTCAAAACCAGCCTGAGCGAGACCCCTGTCTCTACTAAAAATAGGAAGAAATTAATTGGCCAACTAATATATATACACAAAAAATGAGCCGGGCGTGGTGGCGCATGCCTGTGGTCCCAAGCGACTCGGGAGGCTGAGGCAGGAGGATCGCTTGAGCCCAGGAGTTTGAGGTTGCTGTGAGCGAGGCTGACGCCACGGCACTCACTCTAGCCTGGGCAACAGAGCGAGACTCTGTCTCTAAAAAGATAAAAAATATTAATTTAAAAAAAGGCTTAGTGGGTCCCTCAATGGGCGGGAAAGCGAAGCAGGGGTCGCCGGGAACCTCTTCCTCAAAGTCCACGCCCTGGGGACCATCTGGCCCTAAGTCCGGTGGCCGTCCGCGGGTAGGTCACTGGGCTTTTGGCTGGCTCCGGGGGACAGGAGCTTCGTGTCGCGTGACTCTGAGGCCTTGCTGTCTAACGCTGCCTCCTCCTCCTCCTCCTCCTCCTCTTCCTCCTCCTCTTCCTCCGCCTCTTCCTCCGCCTCCTCCAGAGTCAGCTCAAACTGGAACCTGTCGGGGCCACCCCGCTCGGGGCTGCTGAGGTCCGGGGGGCTCCGGGGGATCTTGCTCAGGTACCACTCGCGGTTGTCTTCCAGCGTGTCCAGCAGCCCCTGGGCGTCCGGGTGCACCAGGTCAGCCCAGGTCTCCCACAGCGGGTGGGCGATGTAGTCGATGAATCCCACCTGCGGGCGGGCGCGCGCGCCGTGAGTGGGGGCGGAGCCAGCGCCAACCCCGCCTCCGCCTCTCTGGCCGAGTCGCTCCCTCTGCCTGGAACGCCGTTTCCCAACTCCTACTCGTGCTTCAAAGCCCTCTTCAAATAACCCTTCCTCTAGGGGGCCTCCCTTGCCCCTTCTTGGCTCCCCGAAGCCCAGCCCCGACACCACAGGGCTGAATGCGTGAGTCCCCTAGACTGGGGCGGGGGGGTCCCTCTGGCGTTTCCCACGTCCCCCAGAACACACGTTTCGGAACCCCGGGAGCGCAAGTCCCTCTCCCTACGGCCCTGAGAGAGAGAGGGGGGCCCCCGCGCAGCCACGAGGGCGCGCCCCCTTGCTGGCCAGCCCGGGTCTGGGGGGACTTTGGGGCGGGGCTCCGTCCCCCTCCCCCTGCCCCGCCCCCCTCCCGGCGCCTGCGCACCTGGGACTTCTCCACCGAGGCCGAGAGCTTGTCGCACATGGGGCTGACGTCCATGCCGGACGCGCGCTCGCGGTCGCCCTGCCGGAAGAGCTCGGCCATGATGCGCTCGGTCCAGCGGCGGTACAGGGGCAGCGGCTTGGCGGGGTTGCTCAGGTCCGCGCAGTGCACCAGGTTCTGCAGGACCTGAGGGAGGACAGGGCTCGCGAGGCGCCGGCCGCGCCCCGAACGCGTCTCCCCCGTCTCATGGCGGGGAGGGGAAACCGAGGCCCGGGAAGGCAGGGGAGGAGCAGCCGCTATGGCACGGGCATGCGCCTCTCGCGGGCTCTTCAAGCTCGGTATACAGCCGGCACTTCATACGTGCAGCTGAGCGGCAGCCGCGCACCTGGATGCGGTCGGCGTAGTTGTCCAGGAGAAGCACCCCCAGGCTGGTCACCCTCTTGGTCTCCACCATGGTCTTCAGGTCAGCCAGGAGGTTCATGTGTTTGGACATGTCTGTGGCCAGCACCTGGGGACGGGGGGCGGGAGGGGACAGGCTCACGGGCACGGGGACTCTGTCCGCACTGCGCCCAGACCCCCGGCCCTCGGAGCCTCTCAGCGTCCCCATCCGTGCGGAGTGACGGGGACTCGGGCCTTCACGTGGAGGCCATGGGAGCCACAGCAGAGTCCGCAGCTGCGGAGGGACCTGACTTCCGCCGGGCCGTCGCGGGCCCCGGGCTGGGGCTGCCATCAATATTTCCAGCCATTTGGAGGGAGGTTCAGCTCCAAACGCTGATGTTTAAAAGCCCATGTGGGGGCCGGGCTCGGAGGCTCACGCCTGTCATCCGGGCACTCTGGGAGGCCGAGGCGGGAGGATGGCTCGAGGTCAGGAGTTCGAGACCAGCCTGAGCAAGAGCGAGACCCCGTCTCTACTAAAAACAGGAAGAAAATTCATTGGCCAACTAAAAATATGTATGGAAAAAATGAGCCGGGCGTGGTGGCGCGTGCCTGTAGCCCCAGCTACTCGGGAGGCTGAGGCAGGAGGATCGCTTGAGCCCAGGAGTCTGAGGTTGGTGTGAGCGAGGCTGACGCCACGGCACTCACTCTAGCCCGGGCAACAGAGTGAGACTCTGTCTCAAAGAAAAAAAAAAGGCTTAGGCCGGGCGCGGTGGCTCACGCTTGTAATCCTAGCACTCTGGGAGGCCGAGGCGGGCGGATTGCTCAAGGTCAGGAGTTCAAAACCAGCCTGAGCGAGACCCCGTCTCTACTATAAAAATAGAAAGAAATTAATTGGCCAACTAATATATATATATAAAAAATTAGCCGGGCATGGTGGCGCGTGCCTGTAGTCCCAGCTACTCGGGAGGCTGAGGCAGGAGGATTGC
>VSMF01228546.1:0-17961 GCA_008750915.1 Microcebus jonahi | reverse complement strand
AGCTGTTTAGTCTGTGGAAACATTTAAAGCTACTTAAGTGTTTAGTATAGGCACTTTAAAAATGATTTTCTAGGTTTATCTTTTGTGTTCCTATAATACAGGCATCAGTAGTTTTCCCCCTTTGTTGCTTTTTTTAACCTCTGTCCTTCCTCTTATTAAGGACAACACCCTCCCCTCTTGAGGTTAGGGTATAAGCATTTGAGGAGTTGGCCTAAGCTTGGTTCGTGGAATGTTTTATCTTCTTAGAAGAGTAGTTTTGACAAAGCTGTATCAGCTATAATAAAAGCTACTCATTAGGATGTAACAGTGGTTAAATCTGTCCCCTAATAGCTTTTCCTTATGTGACACACATTTATTATTTTTATTTTACTTCATAGTACAACTTAATGTTGTGACTTTGTCGGTCACATGACCTAATATATCTAGCATTAAATGCTCCTCATACCTGTGTTTTTCCTCGACTTACCTAGGGATCAGGCCCGGCCCCAGGACCAGTGATACTGCTGAATTCACTCACTGTGGATGCAGTATGTGAGAAACTGAAACAGATAGAAGGGCTGGACCAGAGCATGCTGCCGCAGTACTGTGCAACAATCAAAAAGGTGACGTACCCATTTACATGCTAGCTAGGGATGGGACTTAGGTGTAGAAGACAGAACTTTGTGGACAGAGCACCCTTCCAGATAGCATCTCAAAGACGGGTTCCCTATTGAAATGGGAAAGCTCTAAATGGAAAACATGACTCTTACTTTGTTGTTTCCTAGAACTGCCCTATTATCTTTATAAATGGATAAAAGAGAATAAAGTAGCTATATTACAATGTTATTTTCTTAATGACCTAATATAAGTAAAAGAAAGCCTTTGTAAGAAATTTAAGGCTCTAAGGGGTTTTATGTTGAGAAAAACAGTAACTCATCCTTCCAGTGTGGGACAAGGGAACCTTTTCTTTTATGTTACATTTTCTTTAATTCTAATATTTGTATGTATGACTCCATTAAAGTAAGCCACACTTGCTTCATTTTCCCCAGATTCTCATTTTTGTGTCATATAGGACTTAGGATCATGTCACATCTGATGAATCCACATAGGTTTGGGTTTGCCAGGCTAATGTATTTGCAGAAGTTTATTTCTTCCAAAATCCTATTCTTGCAATTCTAACAGCTACCAAGAAGTTGGACGGTGAGGTGGAGATTTTGGAGGAGGCTTCCCCTTTACGAGGTTAACCAAGTCCAGTTGTAATAGATATTTCCACTAAGTTATACTTTATATATCTGAGTACTGTAGTAGAGTAGAACATCAGTAACAAGCCTCTGATCGCTCACTCCTAGGAGTTTGAGGCTGAGGTGAGCTATGATCACACCATTGTATTTAGCCTAGGTGACAGAGCAAGACCCTGTCTCAAAAAAACCAAAACAAAAAGCAAGGCTCTGATATTTACATACTTTAAAGAATGGCTTCTGGAAGAAGCTTTTAAAAGAATTATAAGCATATATAGATACCATTTTACTAATCTTAGCCACTGTTTAGTCAGAAAGGTTTCAGATAACGTCAGTTTTCTTGCAGAGTCCATCGTGCTGATACAGGCGCACGAGTCAAGCACTGCCTTCCCTGCGCAGACTGACTCCTCCAGGCGGCTGGCTCCTGCCAGGGAAGAGTGAGGTCTCCTGCTTCAGTCCTTTGTGGCAGTCCCGTTTCCAGCGGGGTGGTGGTTTCCTTCCCACTCAGTCCCTACTCCCAGGCCCTGGCTTTCTGAAGTCCCTCATAGCAGCTATCATAGTTTCTTACATGCCGCAAACGCCCTCGCATTGTTATAGTGGGACCTCTACCACAGACTTGCTCTGTTTTTCCTCAGTTAACTTGAAAACTGAACATTCTGTCAATTTTAGGCATAGGTATTCCATAATTTTACCACAGTTAACAGAGGCAGTTTTATATTTCATAAAATCGGCAAGCTACCTATTATTAATTAAAAAAACCTCTATGTTCCTTATTTGGGGAAAACTAAAATTACAGAGAACCAAAAGTGATAGAAATCATTTTTTTGTGAATTTGATAGACAAGAAAGTTAGTGGGCAGATGTTCTTTATAGCTGAAAGTATCTACTGTAACTGATAAACAAGTTTGTTAGAAACACTTCACTTAGAAATTCTCAGTGACCAGACACACCTATGAGGACAGATGTGTTTGTTGCTTCCCTGCAGCTTTTCATGTTCATGTTTTCTAAGGCCAGAAAAGAAAAACTAGCAGTTCTGTTGTTGGTCATGACAGGTAGGTGGTTTTGGAAATAGTTGGGAGGGAAGGTTCTTGGGTTGGTCCCTGAAGAGTGTTTCTCTTTACTTGAATGCTTAAGGCACTTGGGAAAATATATAGAGTGGCTTATTATATTGTTCAAATTCAGCTTTTTACTATATTTTTGCATGAGATGACAACCTTTTTTAGGGCCAGCCTTTCTAGTCTCTAAAGACTTTCATAAAACTAAATGTAAGTATACTACTTAATCACCAGTAATTCAGAATATTTCACATTTTGTTTGTCCTTGTACTTGTTTTCACTCAGGCAAACATAAATGGCCGCGTGTTAGCTCAGTGTAACATTGATGAACTGAAGAAAGAGATGAATATGAATTTTGGAGACTGGCACCTTTTCAGAAGCACAGTAAGATATTTATAACATTATTTTAACATCCAAGATTATTTATAACATTCTATAAAACCAGTACTAATAAGTACTGGTCTAAACTGGTATTTTTCCATATTTAAAAAAAATGTTAAAACTACATTTTATACTTGTGTACACCCTGGGTTAGGGAGAATATACACAGCAGCGCTTGGCAACGTTTGCCTTTTTGACATTTCACTCAGAAATGTGGGGAAGAGGCCACTGCCAGTTCTTCATGCTTTCACTTGACACAGACTCTTCTTGACCTCACTGTGGTCAAGCTCTTCCAGGCCCTGACCTTCAGTGTCTGTCCATCCTGCTTGGATGGCCCAGTTTTAGCAAGAATCCTGTTAGGTCGGTTTAGAAGGAGCCCCACCCCGACCATACTTGATCACCCTGGGCAGTTGATCAGCTTCCTCACCCGCTGCCCCAGGTGATGTCTGTTCATCCCGGCCCTTCTAGACCTGCCCACCCGATCCTTCCTCTTAGTCACTTTCCAGCCACTGGCCCCACCCTGCTCCTTGGCTATAAATCCCCACTTGTCCATGCTGTATTCAGGGTCGAGCCCACTGCCACCCTGAGATCTCTTTTCCCCTATTGCAATAGTCCTGAATAAAATCCTAACTACTTACTGTCCAGTTCTGGTTTTCTTTGACACACTCCAGTTGCATTTTGCTTTGTTCTCAAGTTAAGTTTTAAACTAGAGTAATAATATAATATGCAAACCAAACGGTAGTATATATGGTAATTTCTGCCATTACTTCTTTTAGTATTAATTGTAAGCAGATATAGTACAAATTCACTAGAAATTTTCTTACCACAAGTATGCTTTCTCATTTCCTTTATAAAAATTTTATAATATTTTAAAAATCTATTTCTAAAGCTTCTAAAATATAATTTGTTGGCTGGGCACAATAGCTAATGCCTGTAATCCCAGTACTTTGGAGGGCAGAAGTGGGAGGATTGCTTGAGGCCAGGAGTTCAAAACCAGCCTGGACATCATAGCAAGACCCCATTTCTATTTAAAAAAATTAACCAGGCATGGTGTGATATGTGCCTGCTGTCCCAGTTCTCAGGAGGCTGAGGGAGTAGGATTGCCTGAACCCAGGAGTTCAAGGCTGCAATGAGCTGTTAATACGCTACTGCACTCCAGCCTGGGTGACAGAGCAAGACCCTGTCTCAGGAAGGGAAGGAGGGAGGAAGGAAGAAGATCAATGTGTAAATATTTATGATATTCTTTCTTCTGTTAAGATACTAGAAATGAGAAACGCAGAAAACCAGGTGGTTCCTGAAGACCCGCGTTTCCTTACTGAGAACAGCAGCGGCCCCGCTCCTCACGGGGAAGCCACGCGCCGCCCTGCACACAACGAGCTGCCGCACACTGAGCTCTCCAGCCAAGCACCCTACACACTGAACTTCAGCTTTGAAGAGTTGAATACACTTGGCCTAGATGAAGGTGCTCCACGTCACAGTAACCTGAGTTGGCAGGTATTTATTAAATGTCATTTTTCATATTACTATTTTTGAAGAATAAGGACACTATTCAATTCACTGAGAATATATCGGACATTTATACGGTCATTCGGAAAATGCTTACTGTATACTTAAGTGGGCAAGGTGGAGGGCGCCATGTCCTCAGGGAGCTGCTTTCATCTGGAGAGGGACAGTCAGTGAAGTAAAGGGAAAAAATGAGATCATTGAGAAATCAGCGAGACCCGTGGAACAATCAGGGTGATGGCTGGGAGAGTAAACAGAAGCGGGCTGCCTCAGCGAGGGTGGTCGACATATTCAGCCTTTCACTGGCAAGCGTCCTGTTAAATTCATTAATCATTGGCCAAAATACGTCTTTATTGGTACACTTGCCCCAAATCTCCCTTTGAGCACTGTCACTTGGTTTTCCAGTGCATGTGCATGCTTTTTATGGGTATTTGTTTTCTTCTTCTTACCTGGTATTGGGAGTAGGTGAATTCCTCCTTTGGTTATCCTTAGTGGGGAGAGTGAGGCCAGGTGAGGAGCAGGAACAGAACAAAGTGAGAGACACAGGAGCAGGAGGAGGAGGAGGAGGAGGGGAGGGGATTGAGAAGGAGAACACTCTAGGAGAAATCAGAGTACCGAAAACAAGCTAGGGAGGACAATAAAAGTAGCTGCAAAGAAGCACCACACTAACAGGGTCAGTATTCAGGAAAAGCAAGTACTGGGTAGGTGTACCATTGTCAACACTATTTTGTTTGATAGTAAAAATACTTTTTCTTTATTATTATCTTTTTCTCCATACTATCTACCTATATTTCTGTAAGTTGGGAAACCATTGACTATTATAGTATTACCCTTTTATTAAGATAAAAGTTACTTACTTTACGATAAGTGAAGTCCACACTTGATCATTTTGTCTCTCTGTGTCAACGGCAGTCGCTCTTTGCTTTTCCCTAGGGTTCCTTTTAAAACTTCTTAAGAAATCCTCAGTTTTAGCTTCATTATACTTGGTATTTCCTACCAGGACCTGGATATCCAGAGCTCTTCCATTAATGCAGCAGTTCTCAAACTTTTCTTTAATCTCGGGCTCTCTTACACTCTTAAAAACTATATTTTCCAAAACAAAAAATTTAGTGAGAACGGTATTGTCTCGCAAATCTCTTGAATGCCTGGCTTCATAGAAGACTCCTAGGTTCCCATCCTGCTTCCACAGGCGAATCTCTTATGACATCACGTGGCCTCTGGAAACTCCACTGGATGCTCTTGTGAGAATGAGAGTGGAAAAGGCAGATAACATGTTCCTATTCATATAAGAACAGCTTTGACCTTGTGGGTCCCCCGGAAAGGGGTGCACACGCTACATTTGAGAACAGCCGCCCTAATGGATGGAGAATGGCGCTGTCCTCACAGTCTGAATGTGATCACTGGGGCCTTCGTAAGGACGTGGGACATCTTCTTCCCCTGGAAGGAAGACTCTGCTTTGCTTCTACTTTGTTTTAACCTTTGCTCTCATCCCTTCTTAAAATTTCTTGATTCTTTTTCTTCTGTTTCCCTTTTTCCAATCTGTGCTTTTTACTCCTTGTTCATTAGTTTTTCTGGGATCTAAAGCAACTCTAGTCCTAAAACTTCATATTGGAAATCAAACTTTAAAAAATATGTTATTTCTGTGTTTACTAGGGCCCAACTATTGGTCTCATGGTTTTTTATATTTTATCAATGGAGGTGACTTTACCTTAAATAAAAGTTAAAAGTTTGAAGTTATAAAAACAAGTGCTTTGGCTTTGTGTGGCGGTGTGCCCCTATGGTCCCAGCTACTAGGGAGGCTAAGATGGGAGGATCACTTGAGCCCAGGAGTTCAAATCCAGCCTGAGCAACATAGCAAGACCCTGTCCCTTAAAAAAAAATTAAATTAAATTAAAAATATCACAAAACAAAAACAAATCTAAGATTATTGTTAATACTATGTTTAATTATACTTTTAAATATTAATAAACTGATTTTATTAAAATTTATATAAAGCTTTCTAATACCAGTAGAATTATTTATAAGATCACAGCTTTTGTTAAACTGTCATAAAACTCTTTTAAAAGAACTTGGTATTTTGATGACTTTTAAAATTGTTAGTGTACATATATCTTTTCTAAACTGATGTTTTTTATTATGCTTTTTGTTTTGCTTATTTGAATTTTTAAATTTTTTTTTTCTGTCTTCACAGTCACAAACTCGCAGAACCCCAAGTCTTTCGAGTCTCAATTCCCAGGATTCCAGTATTGAAATTTCAAAGCTTACTGATAAGGTGCAGGCCGAGTATAGAGACGCCTATAGAGAATACATTGCTCAGATGTCCCAGTTAGAAGGGGGTACAGGGTCTGCAACAATTAGTGGCAGATCTTCTCCACATAGCACATACTATATGGGTCAGAGTTCATCAGGGGGCTCTATTCATTCTAATCTAGAGCAAGAGAAAGGGAAGGAGAGTGAACCCAAACAAGATGATGGAAGGAAGTCCTTTTTAATGAAGAGGGGAGATGTTATAGATTATTCATCCTCAGGGGTGTCCACTAATGATGCCTCACCCTTGGATCCTATCACTGAAGAGGATGAAAAATCTGATCAGTCAGGCAGTAAGCTGCTCCCAGGCAAGAAATCCTCTGAAAGGTCAAGTCTCTTCCAGACGGATTTGAAGCTTAAGGGAGGTGGGCTGCGCTATCAGAAACTGCCAAGTGATGAAGATGAATCCGGTACGGAAGAATCAGATAACACTCCACTGCTCAAGGACGATAAAGACAAAAAAGCTGAAGGGAAAGTCGAGAGAGTGTCAAAGTCTCCAGAACACAGTGCAGAGCCAATTAGAACCTTCATTAAAGCAAAGGAATATTTATCGGATGCCCTCCTGGACAAAAAGGATTCCTCAGATTCAGGGGTGCGATCCAACGAAAGTTCTCCCAATCACTCTCTTCACAATGAAGCAGCGGATGAGTCCCAGCTGGAAAAGGCCAATCTCATAGAGCTGGAAGACGACAGCCACAGTGGCAAGCGCGGAATCCCACATAGCTTGAGTGGCCTGCAGGATCCGATCATAGCTCGGATGTCCATCTGTTCAGAGGACAAGAAGAGCCCTTCCGAGTGCAGCTTGATAGCCAGCAGCCCTGAAGAAAGCTGGCCTGCGTGCCAGAAAGCATACAACCTGAACCGCACACCCAGCACTGTGACTCTGAACAACAACAGTGCCCCAACTAACAGAGCCAATCAGAACTTTGATGAAATGGAGGGAACCAGGGAGACTTCTCAAGTCATTCTGAGGCCTAGTTCCAGTCCCAACCCAACTGCTGTTCAGAATGAAAATCTAAAAAGCATGACGCACAAGCGAAGCCAGCGTCCGAGTTACACGAGGCTCTCCAAAGATTCTTCAGAGCTCCATGCAGTAGCCCCTTCTGAGAGCACAGGCTTTGGAGAAGAAAGAGAAAGCATTCTTTAAGAGAAGCACACAACGGCAGAGTAGTATTACTATACCCTATGACAAAATTGTCCTAAATTTAGACTCCATCTGTGCACATCACCTTTATACATTTCATTTACAGATAATTAATGGATGGGAAGGCCCTTGGTCAGTGAGACATACACTGTGCAACAGAGGAAGCATAAGAAAAGATGGTACACCAGTCATCCTCTATTGTCTTTGCAACTAGAAGCTTAAAAACTCACTAATATTATTATACTTTTCATTGGCACATAACCCCATAAAACCTTTTGAGACAAGGCAGGCCTGAGCTGAGTGTAAAGATAGGTCAGAAGTATTCTATTAAATTTAAAGGGCTTAATTTGGCAAAGAAAATTAAAATTTAGAGACTCCTTTTGTAGAATATTCAGTCACCAAATATTTGAGGGATGATATGGCATTAGATGAAGCAGAAACAAATTTTGCTCTTAGGGGTTTAATCTGGATAAGATTTTATAGGTTACAGTAGGTGGGGGGAGGGGGCAACAACCTCCTTATTACCTGGAAACTCTACTCTTCAAATCTCAGACCTGGCTTCCAGCACCATCCATCTGTGCCCAAGAAACCACCCGAGTATGTCCTGCAACTCTTTTAAATCATGTGTCCAACTTTTTCTTAGTGAGCTTAGCAATGAGAGGGGGGAAAACCCACAAATTTTCTTTTTGGAAAATCAGGAGACATTGGTAATAATAGGCACTCATAAATATTTATGGAATGAGTGAATGAGGAAATAATTACATCAAAAAGGTCAGTGACAGTTGACAAATGACAAGGAGATATTTAATTAGGTAAAACTAAATCATTGCTTTCCATTACTAGGGCAGAGTTTGTCTACTTCATCTGTTCCTAAATCAGCATATTAATTCTAGAGGAGGAGCATAAGAAAGGAAAAACATTTTTTAAAAAAGTTTAAAAACATGTAACAAAGCAGGGGTTAAAAAAAAAAAGATAAAACTGATGTAACTATAAAACTATGCTTTCCATTAATTGTTAGCAGAGTTGAGAGAATGATCATGTTTACGTATTGTGTGGACTAGAAATGTACCCTGTCATCATGTATTGAAATTTCTTTTGTCATTTTAATGTAGCTTGTTCATGTAGAATTAATTCTGGCAGCATATCCCAAGTTACAGATAGGGTCCTAGATGGTGAGGTCACAGATATGCAGTTGTCTAGATTCAGTGTTATATTTGCAATGTTTATCACTTAATGGATTTTTATTAATGTGCTGATTAAATTATTTACTTAACCAGTCATTGTGCTAAATAGTTGCTCTTTTGTGTTTCATTACCTTGATGTTTGAGTGTAATCTAGCATTTTAATGAAGTGTTTATTTTGCATGATCCTTAACAAGTGTTTTAAGCAATTAGAAAAAGGCAGGATATTATTTACATTATATATTGAACTCTTAACATTTTAATATTTATAGTGTTTGTTAGTTTGCAATATTGTATAATGAGTAATTATTTCAGAGGCAATATTTTGTTTCTTTTCAGGTGAGTAATTGCAGTTTAATATCATTGGAGCACATTCTTTTATACTGTTTGTGAAATTAAGACTAGAATATTAAGTGTACAAATAGAATTAGAAAACAATAAAACATTGCATGCTATTCTGAGTCATGAATTTTTATTCACTACAGTGATGATGATTCACATTTTGATTAAAAATAAAAAAGTAATGTGTGTGTTTATCATATGTCTAAAGTTTATTAAAGACTTTCAGGTTCACGCGCAGCCGTGGAGTTGGCAGGAGGGTTCTGAACTGCTCCCAAATAGCCTTTTTGAGCAAACTTGGCTTCTAAGTCCCAGTGCCTAAATGGTGCTTTCATGAAGCATTAGCGCCCAATAGCACAGAACAGTCATTTCTGTAGCTACAGGGATAGGTTGTCTAGATCCAGGGAAGATACCAGTTTATTACGTGAACATCCTGGAAAGGTTTGCTTTTTCATACTGATACAGAACATGACAAAACAGTTGAGTTATTGAGTCACATGCCATCATCCTTTTGAACCTGTGTCGATGCTTGAGTTCATCTGTGTCTATGTGTAGCTCAGTGCAATGCTCACAGTCAAAACTCTGCTTTAAGGTGGGTAAAATATGATAGAAAAGAAAATTGGTGCTCTAATCTTGCTCATCCCTTGGATTGTGTCTCATTTAGAGCCTATGTTTTATAAACCATTTTACCTTCACTTAAAGCCACAGATAGGTCTGTTAATGTAGCATAATATTAAGCAGATTGTTCTTGGCCTTGTGGAGTACTACCTGTGAGAGCAGCCTCTCTGCAAGAGAAGACTAGAAATGAAGCTTCTTGATCTTTCAACTGAAGCAACTTACACAGTGTTGGGTATTTCAGGAGCACCTCTCTTACACTGGGAAATTTGAGCATTTATAACAACCAACATTTTAGATATTAAAAGGAAAATTTGTCTTCATGTTATATTTTACTTACATTTGTTTTATTTATATAGTGGTTAGAATAATTTTATTTGCCTAGCCAAGTAATTTTGGAAACTTACTAACATTCTCATCTTGAGAACTCTAGATCATTTGCATGTTACAGTCCTGCAGTAAAATATATTTATAATTATGATTTGTTTCTTACAAATACTAACCATTAGAAGATATATTTTGAATGAAATTAAATCCTTTTTTCTTCTGGCTAAAATACTAAATTTAAAAGATTTTAAGACCAACATAATTATTAGTTACACCAGGAATTCTCAGCCTATTTAGAAGTATCCCAGAGTTTAAAAACCCCTGAGTTACTGGCTAACTCCTGAGTACGGCAACATAGCTAGCAAGAGCTGGAGCGAACTAGATGCACTATTCTGCTTCATTTGATGGGTGAGTGACCGTGAGAAGAGAACAAACAGGTCAAAGGGAAGGTGCCATAAGATTAACTTCTTTGGCAAACACTTGAAACTGAATATCTGTGCTCCGTTATTCCCCACCTTCCCTTCTGGACCTAGCCTGCCACCTGGCAGAAGGGAAGAAACAAGCTGCATACTTTGCCAGGGTGGGGCGGGGTGGGCAGCCTTGGGCGGCTGTCAGAAGTGACTGAGTCTCTGATTTGCAGGGTGGAGGGCCTCTTTCCCCCCCCCACTTCAGGATTTTAAGTGTAGGCCATAATTATGCAAATGAACTGAAAAATAGAAACTTACAGATAAGAGTGAGCCAGCACTGATGGCTTTTTAATGGCTTATCACAAAGGTTGAGAATCCCTGGTTGAGACTGATTAAATAGAGAATTTAGAATCTTACATAATTTTAAACCCTTTCATGCCTAGGAAGAAAATGCTGTTCTTGAGATAGATAGCTCTTCAGAGGATACAGATTAAGGTAGGTAAAAAAAATCAGTTTTCAAAGTCAGCTACAGTCATGTGCCCGATAAGGACACTTTGGTCAGCAGTAGATCGCATGTGTGACAGTGGTCTCATACGATTATAATGCCGTATTCTCACTGTACCTTTTCTATGTTTAGCTGTGTTTAGATACACAATTACTTCCCATTGTGTTACAGCTGCCTACAGTAATCAGCAGGGTGACAGGCTCCCCAGGGTTGTAGCCCGGGAGCAACGGGCCGGACCACACAGCCTAGGTGCGTAGTGGGCCGCACCACTGCCTCGGCCTAAGTGCGTTCTGTGATGTTGGCACAAGGACGAAGTCACCTAACGATGAGTTTCCCAGGATGTCTCTCTGTTGTGAGGCGGTGCATGCCTGCACTTTTAAGCTAGCTGTTGAATAAGTTCTCATCCGTTAGAGAATTTGTATTTCTCATCACTGTCACAAGAAACATCTAAAGTGATTGCTAGAAATTAAGTACTGTTACCTATGTGATCAAAGCTTTTTTAAGTAAAATGACCCGCACACCACCACTTTGGCTAACGCCAGCGTCAGAGTCTGGTGTGTCACACGTCCGTGCTGTGGGTGGAAGGTTTCATGACGGGGTCTTTGTGGAACTTGGAGCAGAATCCCTTTTTGCGTGGGGCCTGGGTAGTTGTGGCATGAGCCTCGACCTGAATTTCCAGCACAGTGAGGCATTTTGGGAAATGAAGAATTTATAAGAATGAAGGGGTCGGGTCAAGAAGGAAGAGCAATTATTTCCAAACTATTAGTAGGATGACTTTATAAAGGTCAATAAAAACCTATGTGAAGACCAACCTAAATTAGCAATATCCCGAGTCACTTAATGTGAAATACAGGCAGTGTTACTGTTTCAAAGCACAAAAAATACGCAGAATCTGCCTATGGAGTCATTTGTTTACGAAGAATACACTTAAGTCCTTCATACTCCTAGTTAAATATGCTTTTTGTAATGTTACTTATACTAGTGGTATGTATGAGGAACCCTCTCTTAGTTTTGCTGGGACTTGACAAAACATGGAATAATAACATGAAACTGAGTAAATGACATTTTACCTTTGGAAAGAATATAGAACGATATCCTCCAAAGTATTCAAATTAAGCTGTTTGAAATAATTAAGATCGTCTTGATTGTCCACTATCATTTTCTCATGTTAACATTTTATACTTATTTACCTCGTTTTCTTTCAAGGCAACAAGGGCTCTAGAGCTTAGTTCCTTGCCCGTAGACCCAAGCTCGTTTCTCATTTCTCCTGACAGCGCGAGTCACTCCTCTCAGTTTGCTTCCTCGCCAATGTCAGGGGGAAGAAGACACAGCCTGCCCACCGTTCAGTAATCCTGCTGTCCCGCCGGCCGGAGAAGAGATCAGTTCACCTCTGCCAGCTCTGTTCGTTCTCAGTAGTTGTAGACTGTAAATTAGTTCCAATGAAGTTTTCCTTTTATGAAATTTTAGGTACAAGCCCAAATGTATAGCAAGAAGCATGTAAATTAAACTCTACATAACTGACATTTCATATCTGATAGCATCCTCTTGGGCAGATGTCTGATAAAAAGTTAGATTACTTTCAAATTTATCATAATTCCTGATACTTGCACATTTTTAGCTGTGTTTCTGAGAATTTGTAGACTTAATATTATTATACTTACTGCAAATTAAACTTTTTGTTTAGAAAGAAATTTTCTTTTTGAGTTCTTTGTGGTTTTCTCCCTCTGCTATCTCTTACCTGTTTTTTTTTTCCAGTATTTTTTTGTCTGAAGTTTTGTTTTGTTTTTTTTTTTACATACTAAATTCTACTGATATGTCTTAAGTTTTTTTGAGGTTGTCATGTACTCATCCTATTTTACCAGAAAACATTCCTTAGAGCAGTAGAATGGGAAAAACCTCAAGGCAGCTTTTAGACTAAACCCTAGATTTCAGATGGCCAGTGGACGTCGGTGAACACCTGCTGAGTGAGTGAGTCAAGTGCGTGTATGTGGGGGCTAAGCTGGGAGAACCTGCTGGCGAATCCTACCCAGGCCCTAAATACCATTGCACGTGAGGTGGTGCTGGAGCCCCTCAGGCCCACCTTCCCTCTCGCTTTGCACTCACCCTGCTACCTGCCTGCTCCGTAAGCTGTTCTGTGTATGATTTCAGGACCCTTTTGAGACACAGCAGCATATTTTGGTAAAAACTCTCAGGGATGGCATCCACAGCCCATCTCGACAAGCGCCGTTGACGTGCTAGGCTGTGCGTCCTTCCTGGCTGTGTTTTTAAATCCTTTTGTGTACTTGGCTTAGTCCTTCATGAAGATGCCCATCTTATAAATTAATATAATTCTAGAATCAAATTTAAACGGTTCCACTCTGCATTTTCTTTGGGATAGTACCAGGACCATCACAAAGTCTGAGATGCGACCTACCCCATCTGGAGCTCGGTTTCCAACCTTTGCTTCAGGGAGCCCGGTTATTTCCAACGACCATCCCATCGATTGCTGTCATCCCCCACCTCAGACCACTCAGATTGACGTAAAATGAGCACATTATCCTGGGATTCCGTATAGACTACTTTATATATGAGTGAGTCATTACGTGGTGGTTGAAAAATTCTTTATCACGTTGAAGTAGCTAAACCACTGTAACAGCAATTGCCAAACCTTACTGGCTTGCTACATTGGAAGCTTATTTTTTTGTTCATGTCACATTCGCTGTCAACTAAGTTCACATAGAGACTTCGGAGACCCAGGCTCCTTCATCCTGGGCTCCACCATCCTCCAAGGCTTCAGAGCCCTCTGCCCACCTTCTGCATCTGGTCGACACTTAGGGGAGGAGAGAGGGTGGAGGGTCACACATGTCCAGGCCTGTAAGTGATGCCCACAGCGCTGTCACCCACAGTCCCTTGGCTTTCCTAAGTCATGGCTCCTGCTGAGATGGGAAATCTGTGACTGCACCCTGGAGGAAGGGGAGCGTTTCAGAGTCTTTGCCCCTTAGACGTTGACGTGGATTATCCACAGTGAACCCAACGTGGTGCATTCATCTCGTATTAAACAGTAGTCAGTTATTTTTGTTGACATCTCTTAAGTTTTACTTCGTGTGCAGTTTTTATTCTGATGGTGAGGTCTGTTAAAATCATAACACCTGACTCAAAGAAGGGTTTTAGGGAAGAGTGGTTTACAATAAGCCAATTCTTTCCATGCGCTGAAAAGCTTAATTTCTAATGCAGAGCAGGTTGCAGGCAAGGTTAAGAAGAGGGGAAATATTGGCCGGGCTTGGTGCTCACGCCGGTAATCCTAGCACTCTGGGAGGCCAAGGCGGGAGGATTGCTTGAGCTCAGGAGTTCCAGACCAGCCTGAGCAAGAGCAAGATCCTGCCTCTACTAAAAATAGAAAAATTAGCCAGGTGCGGTGGCGCCTGCTTATAGTCCCAGCTACGTGGGAGGCCGAGGCAGAAGGATTGCTTGAGCCCAGGAGTTTGAGGCTACAGGGAAGTATGCTGATGCCACTGTACTCTATTTAGACTGGGCGACAGAGCGAGACTCTGTCTCAAAAAAGTGGCGGGAGGGAGGAGAGGAAGTTTCACAGCTCCTCTGGGATGCTTTTTATTCAAGGGACTCCTGGACCATCAAACCCACCCAGAATCTGCTTGATTTTTAAGATATGATTATATATATTTATGGCATAAATATTCTGTTGCTATTGTTTCTTTAGTCTCCTTCCCCCATCCCCAACAGTGGTGACAGTAACTCTTGGTGGCTTCTCCTTGTACCTGGCAGGTGTGGTAGGATGTGTTCCTGTGGGGCTCCCTGGCCCAGTGCACGTCCTTGTCCCTGGCGGACCAGAGGTTGATGGTTAACCAGATGCTAAACCTCCTGTCCCAGAGATACAGCTCCCACCTTAGAAGGCAGTGGGGAAATGAGACTTTAGGTCTGCATTTTTGTTTTGAAACAAACTCTTCTACAGCCCAATTCCCTGGACCACTTTGCAGTTTTTTCATAGACTTTCTTCAATTTTAAGACACACATTTTTTTACATTTTGACTATGTGAAATTAGAGTATGTCTTGCAATCAATAAGATCAATGGAAACATTTTTTTTTCTTAATAGTTCCTAAAGTTCCTACAGTTGATGGTATCTTGTCAGATTTAATGAAATGTGATATTATTTTAACATATGGCATGGTTACATTTGATTATGTTGAGTTGTATCTTTAGCAATAAGAATAGGCTGGTGATGATTTATATTCAACTGACCCCAAAATTCAACATTTTCTGTTGAATATTTATTAGTTATTCCTCATTCTATATTCGTTTTGGTTATTTATGCATTTATTGTAATAGAAACAGCTTACCTTTTTTGGACATATATTGTATACCTGACAATGTTCTAAGGCCTTTATATGTATTAACTAATATAATTTTCACAACAACCTCATAAAATAGTTACTGTTATCCTCACTTCACAAATGAGAAACTGAGACACAGAGATGTTAAGTAATTTCCCAAAGTCACACAGCTAGTAAGTGGCAGGGCCGGGGGCCAGGCCCAGGCAGTGTGGCTCTAGAATGCCCACTCTAGGTACTAGATTTATCTTCAGTGTTCCTTACCAGTTAGGAATGAGTCCATATTCACATTTTTCCAAGATGCATTTTAATTTTAGCTTTATTTGCTGTAACATCATCATCATCATCATCATTTTTTCTTGTTTTAAAATGGGGTTTGGAGTCTCTCAGAGGGTTGTCTGCTTTAGAAAGGTAAAACTCTTAATGTATAGTCATGTGAATTATAGTTATAAGGAAAAAGTCTTGATTATTTTTAACATCAGACATCTTTGTTCCTACTAACGACATCAAATATTTGGTTAAAAATCTATTGATATTTTTAATGTCCCTCATCCCATTATTGTTCATGAATTAGACCACTACATTAAAGTTTATTTATAATGTTGAATATATTCATCTTATTTGCAATGCTATTGTTATCTGGTTTTCATATACTTGCCCTTTTATGTCATTGTCAGTGTTCTGTTAGATAGAATCCTAATACCACTATATGTATTTTTCTTCATACTATATTATTGAACAGTTTAATGCTTAATAAATGTTAATATATAAGAAATATATATCTATTTTAAAAATCATTACTGCAGTAGAGTTTTTTGTTTGTTTTTGCTTCTCCTCCAATGATTCTGGTCATTGTCTCCTAAGGAAAGAAGAAAAGGAAATAGGCAAAACAAGGACCCTTCTCCTTCTGATAATGACAAATCAGTCACCAGAGTCAGGAGACCAATAGACACATCGATAATAGAGAACAGATAGTGGGTTGAGATGGTCTGGTGACATTTTAGTTTTATATAAGCATCTGCCTAACAATTGGAGCACTTGTCACATGCCAGACCTTGTTGTAGCACTTCACCTGAGTAGCCCATTAGGTCCTAATAATCCTATAAAATGGATACTGTCATTATCCCTAGTCCACAAATGAGAAGACTGAGATGCAGAAAAGTTATAGCTTTTACATACTAATAATGCATTTGATTTTTATAACTGTCCTCTAGAATAGTAGTCCCCAACCTATGGCGAGTTGCATAATTATTACATATTACAATGTACTAATAATAGAAATAAGGTGCACAGTAAATGCAATGTGCTTGAATTATCTGGAAAACCAACCCCCACCCCGTCTGGTGGAAAAATTATCTTCCATGGAAACAGTCCCTGGTGCCCAAAAGGTTGGGGACCGCTGCTCTAGAACACTGACACTATTACTATCTCTGTTTTTTGGTGCGGGAAAATAAGATTCAAGAAT
This sequence comes from Microcebus jonahi, assembly GCA_008750915.1. Classification (NCBI taxonomy): domain Eukaryota; kingdom Metazoa; phylum Chordata; class Mammalia; order Primates; family Cheirogaleidae; genus Microcebus; species Microcebus jonahi. The sequence continues at coordinate 1,189 of VSMF01228546.1, read as the reverse complement.
CTGGGACCTCTGTACCCCTCAAGTTTACCCAGCTGCTAAGCAGAACCAGCTGGGTTTTCTGACTCCAAATCTGAGAGGTTTGCACTCCACCCACATCACTACTCAGCTCCCTGTGGGGTACCCCCATCTTGAATGTCGCTGACCCTGTCACCTGCCTCCAGCCCCCCCCCTTCATTTCTTGTGGGCACAAACGCCAAAGGAGCCTCCCAAGCGTGGCCTTCACCTGTCATCGCAGAATCAAATTCTAACAGCCCAGGTGGGCATTCAGGCGCTGCCGTGGCCGACCCCGATTTACTCCTGTGCAAACTGATTTCTCAGCCAAAGTTGTCCACTTAACTGGTTTTTCCTAAATAATCCAGAGATCTTCAGGAAACTAAACGTACAGATGGACCTTGTCTTCGCGAGTTTGTCCTCACTTCACGCACCCAGAATGCACGCTCCTTTCTTCCTCTGCAGCGCTGTGCCTCTGGGCACAGTATCTCAACCCCGTCTATTGAAATGCATTTGTCCGTGTGTGGGGGTAACCCTTGAAGCTTAAAAACTTATTACGCACTATGGAAGTGTTCACTCACGCAGTCATTGCTATATGCAAGGTGCTGGGCCGAGGGTCGGACCTGACCTTGGTGCGCAAGTTAACAGAATTCGTTCCTGAAACATCTGCAATAGGCCGAAACATAACTGAATCTCAAACATTTTAGATAAATTTAATGAGTAAGTTAATAAGAATGTTCTTGTATAACTTATGGAAGCAGAAGAGTCCTGAGCTTAACTATAGACGAAGCATTTTAAATGTCTCCAAAGAGACTGTAGAGTTGGAGTCTGGTCTAATACTCTTAATTTGTAAATTTAAAAATCCAGGCTCAAGGCCGGGCGCGGTGGCTCAAGCCTGTAATCCTAGCTCTCTGGGAGGCCGAGGCGGGCGGATTGCTCAAGGTCAGGAGTTCAAACCCAGCCTGAGCAAGAGCGAGACCCCGTCTCTACTATAAATAGAAAGAAATTAATTGGCCAAGTGATATATATATATACAAAAAATTAGCCGGGCATGGTGGCGCATGCCTGTAGTCCCAGCTACTCGGGAGGCTGAGGCAGAAGGATCACCTGAGCCCAGGAGTTTGAGGTTGCTGTGAGCTAGGCTGACGCCACGGCACTCACTCTAGCCAAGGGCAACAAAGTGAGACTCTGTCTCAAA
>VSMF01228542.1:0-19411 GCA_008750915.1 Microcebus jonahi | reverse complement strand
GGCTTACATAATGGCGGAAGACCTAGAGGGCATGCTTTCACACACTTATATACCGCCTAACAGGAAGTACCGCCTAACAGAAGGGAAGTAGTAGGAATAGGTTGCGCTCTTTACGCCAGTTTACGACACTGACTCAGGCCTCTACTGCGCGAGCGGCTTACGTCACTGACCCAGACTTTTATCGCGCATGAGCGGAGTCTGTTTGTCCCAGACCAGACACCGTAAGCCGGCGCCATCTTGTAATGGCGTTTTATCGCTCCCCACACTTAGCCTCCTAAAGTTCTGGGATTACAGGTGTAAGCCACTGTGCCTGGCCCACATGCTTTCTTTTATTACAATTTCCTGATATTCCAATGTTTTTTTTCACCCTTTATTTTCACTGTTTATGGTCATTTAGTTTGAAGTGTTGCTGTGAGGTTTCTATTTACATTGCATAGCTGTTTTTTAAAAACAATTTTTATCTTATTTTTTAAATATTTTGGTTGTTATGCTTGAACTTGTCACTAATTTTTTCCTATGCTTTCTTATTTTTCCCCCTTTCCTGTCTGTGGGTATATTGATAGATTTTTTTTTCTTCTAAGGACATGAAATTTTACTCCTATACAAACTGTGATGGTTACCAATAAGTTTTTTTTTTTTTTTGAGACAGAGTCTCGCTTTGTTGCCTAGGCTAGAGTGAGTGCCGTGGCGTCAGCCTAGCTCACAGCAACCTCAAACTCCTGGGCTCAAGCAATCCTCCTGCCTCAGCCTCCCGAGTAGCTGGGACTACAGGTACGAGCCACCATGCCTGGCTGATTTATATATATATATATTAGTTGGCCAATTAATTTCTTTTTATTTTTATGGTAGAGACAGGGTCTCGCTCAGGCTGGTTTTGAACTACTGACCTTGAGCAATCAGCCCGCCTCGGCCTCCCAGAGTGCTAGGATTACAGGCGTGAGCCACCGCGCCCGGCCTAAATGTTATTCTTGATTAACAAATCGAAATGGTTTATTGGTTTGTTCTTTGGGATATTAGTTAAAATGATTGATTTGTCCAATCTTTTTTGGGCTTCTACCATGTGTCAGTCTCTGTACTGGGCTTAGGGAATTGCAAAGATTAAGACACTTGTCCTTCCTTTAATTAAGTGGGAGAGATAGATATGCAAAGAAATTTAATTCAGGGGTACGAGGACTTGTAGTAACAGATTAACAAAGTGGTATGGGGAATCTAGAACGTTCTTAGTGATCTTGCCACTTATTAAAAATGACGATGCTGGATCAGATACAGCCAAAGCACTTTCAAAGGTTCTTTCATATTTTCTCTGAGATCCGGCCAGCGAGGACCCCACCTGAGATCTGAGAGCTGGACCAGGAGAGAAGGTGGAGCTGAGGCCTTTCTTATGTGGTACTAGCTTCTACCCACGGCCCCAAATTCCATTTATTTCGGCTGCGCCTACAATTCCCAGAACGCAACGCGGAGGATGGGGCGGAACCAACTGTTTGCGCCGAGGTCTGTGATTGGTGACAAGGCTCGGCCAATTGGAGGAGTTGTTGTTAGGCAGTCTCGGAGAACGGGTCGGCAGAGGAAGGTGGCAAGATGGTGTTGGAAAGCACTATGGTTTGGTGAGCAACTAGCTCGGGACCTGTGGGGGCGGGACTGCGTCCGGGGTGCGTGTAGTTCCGCGGCCGGGCGGACTTGGGCTTGGGACTGGGGGCTCATGAGCGAGATGCGGCCTTGGGCCCGGAGGGAAGGAGCCGGATCGACTCCCTGAGTCATACCAGGGCCAGGAGAGGCAGACAGGTCCAGATTACCCCCAACCCGCGGCCAGCATTGACCGGCCGATCACTGCTGTCTTTCTCTATTCCAGCGTCGTCTTCTCTCTACGAGCCCCAAGTCTGTCTTTAGCCAGAGTCCTGTTTCTCGCACTCATCGCGATAGTCTTTTGCCCTCCTTTCTTGTCAAAATAATGGACATTAGGAAGAGAATTATAAACCGCTTTCTCTCCCCCATTCACTCGTCTCTAACTCCATTATATTGTAAGTGACTTGCCCAAAGTTACCACAGCTAGTTAAGTGGTGTATCAAGATTTAAACCCAAGGCTGTCTGACACAAAGGCTCTTATCCCATGAGCTAGGTCTCTTCATCCGTCTCAGACTTGTGCTGAGTACCTGTTATGAGTCACATTAAAAGCCTAGGACATAAACTTTTGCAAGATTTCAAGAGTTCCTTCTAAGTGTGACCATAGACTATAATACAGAATAGTACATGAACACATACAAATTGCAAATTGGATGGAACATACACCTAAGAGTTTTCTTCTTTTTTTCTTTTTTGAAGGAGGATAGCATTGCCAGATAAAATACAGGATTCACAGTTAAATTTGAATTTCAAATAAACAATGAATAATTTTTAGTGTAAAAAATGACTATAAATATGTCCCAAGCATTGGACGGGACATACTTATGCTAAAAAGTTGTTTATTTGAAATTCAAATTTAACTGGGAATCTTGTATTTTTATTTTCTAACTCTGGGAGAGAATATGGTAGAGTAGAAAGAGGGCAGGATTTGGAATCCAAAAACTTGTGTTTTCTGGTACTTACAGCTGTATGTTCTTGTGAATGTTAATAAATCTCTCACTTTTATCTATATAATGGGAATAGTAGTAACATCAACCTCCCTTAAAGCACAGGCAAGTGAAATGTATGATCATGTTCTGTAAACTGTAGAGCACTGTACATATATTAGTTGCCATGGTACTTGGGGAGTCCTCAAGAAAAAATTTAAGAAGGGCCTTGAAGGGACAGACAAGTGCTAAAAAGGAGAGGGGTAGGGGGAAGGGTATATACAACCGTGTGAAGTGTAAACACCCAGCATGTTAGGGAGTAGGGAATAGAAACTAGTGTGTGTGGGTTTTTTGTTTTTTTGTTTTAATTATTTAAGACCTTTATTAGTAGCTCAACAGTTTGTTGACTTAAAAAAAAAATCAAGTTGTAAACTTTTATTACAAATTAAAAATGGAGTGCTTAAAAATATCATTTTGACCAGATATGAAACAATTTAAAAACCTAAGCTTTTTAAAACAACACGTTTGTTATTACCAAAAAAGACATCTTTAGGTAAAAATAATAAAAACCTCATGCTGCATAGATAATGGAGATATTTTTAGTTATCTGATCAATGGGGAAAAGGTAGCACTTAAGGTCTTCAGCTCCAATTTTTTGTTCATTTCTTTTTGCTGGAATTTCCTGTTCATTTCTTCTTGTTGGACTACTAAACCAGATGGTAGAGATGGTAAGCTGGCATTTACTCAGCTTCACCCTGCTCAGCCCCGGGAGCAGATGAATTCTTAGCTGGTGGATTGGCTGCTTTTGTCTCTTTGCCACTTTGCCATCTTGTAGTTTAGGGGTTTTTGGATGTACTTAAAGTTACCGACTTGAGGTGGCTGCTGACCTTGGGTCTCATCTCCTTAATTTTCTTTTTTTTTTTGAGACAGAGTCTCACTTTGTTGCCCAGGCTAGAGTGAGTGCCGTGGTGTCAGCCTAGCTCACAGCAACCTCAATCTCCTGGGCTCAAGCGATCCTACTGCCTCAGCCTCCCGAGTAGCTGGGACTACAGGCATGCGCCACCATGCCCGGCTAATTTTTTTCTATATGTATTAGTTGGCCAATTAATTTCTTTTTATTTATAGTAGAGACAGGGTCTCGCTATTGCTCAGGCTGGTTTTGAACTCCTGACCTCGAGCAATCCGCCTGCTTCGGCCTCTCAAGAGTGCTAGGATTACAGGCGTGAGCCACCACGCCCAGCCTCCTTAATTTTCTTTATCTTCATTGCCGTCCTCTCTGGGCTGTCTTTGGCCAGGAGGGCCCCTGCAGAATCATGGTCTGTAACCCCAATACATATACTGTCTTACTGGTCTACCTTGTTCTCCTACACCCTGGTTGTCAGCACCCTCCATCACTTCTCCCTGAACAGGAAGGTTGGAATACTGTGGTCGATGCCTGTAAGGTCTCCGCATGTAGTAAGGTGGGAACCTTTGCTTGCAGTAGGGCTGGCGTTGATAGGCCTAGCCTTCAGGAGCACTCTCCAATCCCTCATTCTTTTCCCCACTCTTACTATTTTTTTTTTTTTTTTTTTGAGAGAGTCTCACTTTGTTGCCCAGGCTAGAGTGAGTACCGTGGCGTCAGCCTAACTCACAGCAACCTCAAACTCCTGGGCTCAAGAAATCCTCCTGCTTCAGCCTTCCCAGTAGCTGGGACAGGCATGTGCCACCATGCCGGGCTAATTTTTTTCTAGATATATTAGTTGGCCAATTAATTTCTTTCTATTTATAGTAGAGATGGGGTCTCGCTCTTGTTCAGGCTGGTTTTGAACTCCTGACCTTGAGCAATCCGCCTACCTCAGCCTCCCAGAGAGCTAGGATTACAGGCGCATCACTATTTTGGTAATTCTGATAATTGCGTGGGGGACCCCTGCAATGTGGATAGCGTCTATACTGGTTAGGGTCTGCTGCATATTTACTGCTGTGAACTAGAACTCCACCAGGACCTGTAACATTTGCTGCCTCTGCACCCTTTTCTCTTGGGGCTTTCCAAAGGCACTGCTCATACCTGTCTGGAGCCTAGACTGGGGACAGCACAAGGTCTGACACATGAACATATATCCAAAGGGACTGTCTCCGAGGTCCCTTAGAGCAACCCATACAGGCAACAGGCTGCATACACTATCAAGGAGCCTGCTGTTTGCAGCCATTGCACACTGGGCCCCCATGAGGAAAGGAGCACGGTCGGCTTAATTGGCTTCAGGTGCGATGACCTTCTTGTCTTCGCCAGCAGGCGCCACCGATGTGAGGCCACCTGGGCCACCACTCCCTGCACCACTGCCCATGGTGCCAGGCTTGGTGTGGGCAGCGCTGAGGGCATGGGTGACGGGCAGCTGCTGGGTCTCGGCCTCACTGCTCATGGTTGTGGTGATGGTGACTGGGGCTGGCTACGGCAGCTGTGGCTGCTTAGGGCTGTCTGGGGTCTGCTGTCGGCGCCAGCTACCCGTGGAACTTTTTTTTGTTGTTGTTGAGACAGGCTGGTCTTAGAATTTCTGGCCTGAAGCAGTCCTCTGGCCTTGACTTCCCAAAGAGCTAGGATTATAGGCATGAGCCACCACATCCAGCCATAGTGTGACTTTTTGTTGTTGTTGTTGTTGTTGACAGTGTCACAGAAACATAATGTGACTTTCAGTGCAGGTTGAGTGTCCCTTATCCACAATACTTGGAACCAAAAGTGTTTCAGATCTGGGATCTTTTTAGATTTTGGAATATTTGCATTACCCAGATGGTATCATGCAGGCCTTTCTGACATTTTCAACAATATTTTTATACCCCAGAGCAGAGAATAAGCAAAAAATCACAGTGAGGCTGGGCGCAGTGGCTCACGCCTGTAATCCTAGCACTCTTGAGAGGCCGAGGCGGACGGATTGCTTGAGGTCAGGAGTTCAAAACCAGTCTGAGTAAGAGCAAGACCCTGTCTCTACTATAAATAGAAAGAAATTAATTGGCCAACTAATATATATAAAAAAAAATTAGCTGGGCATGGTGGCGCATGCCTGTAGTCCCAGCTACTCGGGAGGCTGAGGCAGGAGGATTGCTTGAGCCCAGGAGTTTGAGGTTGCTGTGAGCTAGGCTGACACCACGGCACTCACTCTAGCCTGGGCAACAAAGTGAGACTCTCTCAAAAAAAACCAAAAAAAAATCACAGTGCATAATGCACGTAGGTCTTGGCCCCATGCAGGGGTGTCATGGGGAACCTTCTGTTTGTGCAACTGGCCTGTCCAGTGACATTTTATTACCTTTTGTGGGTGTGCTTGTGTGGGGGAATCTGGGCGTGATCAGAAAAAAGACAGTATATAGCAACTGAAGCGAGCTTGGAAGGTCTTTTTTCCCATTGGAGATACTGAATAAACTGTTGTGCACCTTTGTTGAGACTTCAGCCGGTCATGTGAGGTCAGGTACGGAGTTTTCCACCTGTGGCATCATGTTGGCACTCAGAAGTTTTTGATTTGGGCGCATTTTGGATTTCAGATCTTCTGATTAGCCATACTCTACCCACATTTCCTTTTCTACTTGTTTTCCAGTAGCTTCTCAGTTACTTCTCTGACGTTTTTATTTTATTTTATTTTATTTTATTTTATTTTATTTTATTTTATTTTTTTGAGACAAAATGTCACTCTGTTGCCTTGGCTAGAGTGTTGTGGTCAGCCTAGCTCACAGCAACCTCGAACTCCTGGGCTCAAGCAGTCCTTCCACCTCAGCCTCCCAAGTAGCTGGGAATATAGGCAAGCACCACCATGCCCGGCTAATTTTTTCTATTTTTGGTAGAGACAGGGTCTCTCTTTTGCTCAGGCTGGTCTCGAACTCCTGAGCTCAAATGATCCACCCACCTCGGCCTTCCAGAGTGCTAGGATTATAGGCGTGAGGCACCATACCCAGCCCTCTCCGCCATTTTTGGTTTGTATTTATTGCCATACAGAGCATACTCAAGGTAAAAATTGCCCCCAAACCCCTATTTTACTTGCCAGTAGAAATGAGGTATCTTGTCTAGGGCACTGCTTCCTTCCATTAGGATAGATAGAATCATTGACTTTTAGAGCTTTCAGGGACCTCTGGTTGTCAAGAATTGATCTTTTACAGGGGCTTAATAACTGCTTCATTTACCTGCCCTCTTTTGGTCTCTGGAAAGCTGGAGATTGTTTTTCATATCTGGATACTTTTATTTTGGTTTATTATTTTTTAAAATTTTTAGTCAGTAGTTAAGTAACCATTTTACTTTTATTTATTTATTTTGTATCTGAATACTACTTTTTTTTTTTTTTTGAGATAAGAGTCTCGCTCTGTTGCCCAGGCTTGAGTGCCATGGCGTCAGCCTTGCACATAGCAACCTCAAACTCCTGGGCTCAAGTGATCCTCTTGCCTCAGCCTCCTGAGTAGCTGGGACTACAGGCCTGTGTCACCAGGTCCAGTTGACTTTTTTTCTATTTCTGTAGAGACAGGATCTCACTCTTGCTGAGGCTGGTCTCAAACTTGAACTCGAACTCCTGACCTCAAGCAATCCTCCCACCTTGGCCTCCCAAAGTGCTAGGCTTACAGGCATGAGCCACTGCACCTGGCCTGGATACTGTTTGATTGTGAAAAGTTGAAGGGATAGGAGAGGTGAGCCCTGAAATCCATGCTTCATTTTTGCAGTTCAGTCCAGCTGCCAAAGCTGTTAAGCATTTAATCAGATGATTGCATTGTGTTTTCCTGCACTTAGTGCTGCTAAGTGTGTGTTATTTTATAAATTTATTATTATTTTTTTTGAGACAGGGTCTCATTCTGTCACCCAGGCTGGAATGCAGTGGTATCTTCATAGCTCACTGCAATCTTAAACTGTTGGGCTCAAGGGATCCTCGTGCCTCAGCTTCCTGAATAGCTAGGACTATAGGTGTGCACCTCCATGCCTGGCTAATATTTTTTCATTTTTTGTAGAGATTTCTTGCTATGTTTTCCAGGCTGGCCTTGAACTCCTCCTGTTTCGGCCTCCCAGAGTGCTGGGGTTACAGGCATGAACCATTGTGCCTAGCTTATAAATATTTTTAAATTATCTTCTTTGTTTCCTCTATTTGGACTACTCCCATTTAATGGCAGACTTAGAATATTTATCCATGACAACGCTTAATAACACTTAAATATAGCTTATAAAAAGGTACATTTTTATATGCTGTGTACATCAGTAGATCACCACTTTTGATGCTTATCAGAGTTGCTTATGGAGTTTTTAAAAAATTTTCCTACTCTGGTCATTCTGAGTCAGTAAGTCTGGGCTAAGAATCAATCATCTGTATATTTAAAAAGAAAAGTTTCAGGTGATTCTGTGTTCCACAAAGACTGAGAGCTGCTTTCGTACACCACGGTATACCTCACACAAGTGGTGTTGAAGGGGGTCCTTGGAACTGGGGAGAAGGTTTCAGAGAGATTCTCCAACATTTTGTCTCTTCCCTTCTTCAACCCTAATCTGACAGTGTGGACAACAGTGAGTATATGCGGAATGGGGACTTCTTACCCACCCGGCTGCAGGCTCAACAGGATGCTGTCAACATAGTATGTCACTCAAAGACCCGCAGCAACCCTGAGAACAACGTGGGCCTCATCACACTGGCTAAGTATGGGGGACAGAGGGGGAGGGGCCTTGGTAGGTGGGTGGTTGATTTCCCTCATGTGACCTGCTGGTACATGTTGCATGCCACATGTTACATGCTCCCCTTTTGTAGATTCTGCAAGGTTGATTTTGCCCCTTACCTTCCTAGACTACATTCTTCACTAGTCAGTGTAAATGTAAATAATATTATAACTTATTTTTAATATTAACCTGCATTTAATATAGTTATGAAGCTAAATCTCCCGGGGTGAAATTTCCCAGTTTATTTTAAAGTCAACGAAAGTAATTTTGGATCAGAGCCCCTGGGCATATATCACGCATCCTGTGACCCCAAAAGTGATTTGTTTTAAGACCTGGTAGTCTTCAAATGAGTAACTTCCCACTCCAATGTACATGCTGTTTGCTGGGAAATAGGTCTGGAAATGGAATGGATGGAAGAGGTACAAAGTAGCATCCGATTATGGAGGATTCTCAGGGCTGAGAGCAAGGAAGCAAGAGAAGTTAGGGGAAAACATTAGGAGGTAGAGGGCAAGTTCTCACAAAACCAATCACCATTTCTGTGCTCGGTATCTACTAAACACTAGATGTTTGATTAAGAAGAATAGAAATTGGTTATTATCCAGCTCTCTAAAGAATAGGCAAGTCAGGCACTGTTGGGAGGTACTTGTACTGACCTGAACTCACTGAAATGCTTTTCCCACATGCCAGTGACTGTGAAGTGCTGACCACACTCACCCCTGACACCGGCCGCATCCTGTCCAAGCTCCACACTGTCCAACCCAAGGGCAAGATCACCTTCTGTACTGGCATCCGTGTAGCCCACGTGAGTCCTACTGGCTGCCCTTGATTGTTCCTCCCTGCTCTGAGGTTCTGTCTCCAACACATTCATTTCTGCCCTGGAATCTTAAGCTAGAACCAAAGCAGGAAAAGAGAGAGGACCTAGGGAAAGCTGAGAGTAGAGAGGATGTGGTGGGATGAATCTCAGAATTGTTGAGGATTGTGAAAGGAAAAATCCCTGGAACTGAGAATTAACGCCCGTTCTTTATCCACAAAGAGAAACAGCAAGAAGGGGGGTGTTCAGTCTTATGTGATGGTAGGCACGAGGTACACAGAAACTATAAGAAACGAGCATAGTAACAGAGGAAAGAGCTGGTTGACAGTGAGAACTTCTCTCCCTTTACAAGCTGGCTCTGAAGCACCGACAGGGCAAGAATCACAAGATGCGCATCATCGCCTTCGTGGGAAGCCCAGTGGAGGACAATGAGAAGGATGTGAGTCCGACAGACAGCTGGGGAATGTGGGCGGCCCATGTTTGAGAATGAGATCTTTTAGCCCTTAGGAGAATCTGGCAGAGGCATTGGGCTCTTCACTTGGGGGAAGAGTAGACATGCAGAATTCAGTGTTTCTGTTGGGCGATCTTGGGGAGGTCAGTGGATTTCTGTATGCTTTTATGAGGCGTCCCTTCCCCCTCAAGTATGGAACAAACTTCTTCATTTTTTTTCTCCCCTTCTTCCCAGCTGGTGAAACTGGCTAAACGCCTTAAGAAGGAGAAAGTAAATGTTGACATTATCAATTTTGGGGAAGAGGTAAGTAGGGACTGATTGGGGGCACTGACTTGAGTGTAAACAGAGCAGTCCGTACCCAGAGGAGGACCCATACAGTGGGAGAGTAGCACGGAAATGGCAAAGACTGGGGAGCAAGGCATGAAGGAGGGCATCGTGTGTTCTTCCTTCCCCAGGAGGTGAACACAGAAAAGCTGACAGCCTTTGTAAACACATTGAATGGCAAAGATGGAACCGGTTCTCATCTGGTGACAGTGCCTCCTGGGCCCAGCTTGGCTGATGCTCTTATCAGTTCTCCGATTTTGGCTGGTGAAGGTGGTGCCATGCTGGGTCTTGGAGCCAGTGACTTTGAATTTGGAGTGGATCCCAGCGCTGATCCTGAGCTGGCCCTGGTGAGCAAACGTTGACCCCAGGGAGACCCCAGGTCTCCTTCCTTGTTCCCTGCTGACACACCCATCATAGAGCATCAGTGGTGCTGGACAGTCCCAAACACTCCCATAGTACTTAGTCATTTTCTAAGATCCGATTTCACTCCCTCTTCCCCATAATTCTATCTGATCTCTACAGGTACCAGTGTCTGACTTTCTTGTTCGCTTCTCCTGATTAAAACCCTAGGCTTCTTCCAAGTCCTTCCTTTTTTCCCACACCACTGCTTATCCCTCCAGCTTCTTTCCCATATGAAAAATCAGGAGCTCCCTGTTCGTGCCCCTTTCCCATACCCTCAGATGACTTCCCCACTCCCGGGAGGAGTGAGGGCAGGGGAACATCTGGTCTTGTCCTGCCCTTTGCTAGGCCCTTCGCGTTTCCATGGAAGAGCAGCGGCAGCGGCAGGAGGAGGAGGCCCGGCGGGCAGCTGCAGCTTCTGCTGCTGAGGCCGGGATTGCTGCTCCTGGGGCTGAAGGTGAAAGAGGTGGAATCTGAAGTCCTGGGACTACAGGGTGCTAAATACTGAAAGTTGGGTGTAGACGTTGTAGGGGGCAGGGGAGGTGTGGCAGGGTAGGGGTATATGGGAGGTGGGGCTGAGGGAATGGCTTTGGGGGTGGGTCTGTGTGGATGTGGTACCAGTTCTACCCTGCCCCTCTCTTCCTTTTTCAGACTCAGATGATGCCCTGCTGAAGATGACCATCAGCCAACAGGAATTTGGCCGCACTGGGCTCCCTGACCTAAGCAGCATGACAGAGGAAGAGCAGATCGCTTATGCTATGCAGATGTCCCTGCAGGGAGCAGGTAAGCTGGGGCCTGGGTGGTGGTGCGGAGGGTGGGGGGAGGAAATGAACTGAACAGACTGACCTCTTTTCCTCAGAGTTTGGCCAGGCGGACTCAGCAGACATCGATGCCAGCTCAGCCATGGACACATCCGAGCCAGCCAAGGTGAGGGCCAACCCTGCCCCCATCGTGTTTAACATCCACTCGTATTCCGATCCTCAGCCCTCTGGGGCTGGGGCCATCCCTCCCCCAGGGCTTCAGCGATGGGTCTTATGAGGAGCAGAAGGAAACACGTAGATATGAATTTCTGATATGTAGATCTTGCTAAGGTAACGGAGTGCTAGTGGTCAGAGTGGGAGGAATGTTCTAATGTTCTGTACATTTCCTTCCTTGCTGGTGGATGCAGTCTGAACAGTTTTCTAGGATTTCATCTTCCTGGAGGGTGAAAAGAGGGTCTGGGAAGAAGATAAAGGAGGGCTGGTGTGTGATAGCAGGAAACCTAGATGTGATGACATCTGTTTTACCCTCTGAGTTCAATTAGCAAAATTCTCAGGCTTCTTGATTGTGTTAGTAATGAATGTTTGCGTTCCTACCACATGTAGGATTTTGCTGACTTGTCCTTTCCTTCCCTCAGCCAGAGGTGTTCCCACCCCCACACAGTCAGGAGAGAGGGGCTAGGCCACATGCAGCCTCTCCTGTCCCCCATACCTGCTTGCTTTCTACTGGCCCGCACCCTGCCCTGAGCTAATGCTGCCTTTTTTCAGGAAGAGGATGACTATGACGTGATGCAGGACCCCGAGTTCCTTCAGAGTGTCCTAGAGAACCTTCCAGGCGTGGATCCCAACAATGAAGCCATTCGAAATGCTATGGGCTCCCTGGCCTCCCAGGCCACCAAGGATGGCAAGAAGGACAAAAAGGAAGAGGAAAAGAAGTGAGACTGGAGGGAAAGGGTAGCTGAGCCTGCTCAGGGGACTGCGTGGATGCGGGATATGGGGTTAGATGTGTGCTGTCTGTAACCTTTACAACCTAAATAAAGCTTGGCAACTTTTTTTTTCTTTTTTTTTTTTTTTTTCAAATAGTCATAGTTTTGAGTGTGAGAGAGGAGAGAGGTAGCTCTCCCAAAGGAGAGCTACCCTATTAATTCTCTAAGTCTTGCTTCCTGGTCTCCAAATCCTGACCTGCTCCCCTTCCTCCCAGCTCCAACCGTGACAGTCCCTCCTCAGTTCCTCTTGCCCTGGGGCTTCCTTGCTTTCTCATTAAGAGAAGCTTTGCCAAGAGCCCATTTTGTGTTGGGCATTGGGGCCACAGAGGTGAATAGAAAACAGTACTGATCCTTGGGGACTCAAGATCAGGGAAGAGCCTGTGTGTAAATGAGCGATTCCAAGTGTCCGGTAAGTGCCGAAAGAGACATGAACAAAGCACTTGGGAACAGGGAGGAGAAAGCCAAACTCTGGCAGCCTCTGGGAAGGCTCCTGGAGGTATCATTTGAGCCCCGTACCTTTGAGGAATTGAGTAGGTCAGAGACTGGCTCAAGCAGCAGGAGATAGAGATGGAAAAGTAGGCAACACTCAAGACACCAAGGACCAGGAATCCTTTGGGCCTGACTTGCACAGGCCAAGACAGCACATCTTCGTGGAATACCAAATTGCAGAGGTTTTCTTGTGGGTTATAGGAGTAGAATGCAAAATTCAAATGGTCACCTCCACTTTCTTTATTATGTTAAAAGAGGTAATTAATATTTGACACATACAAAGAAGGTACTTAGCCTATATCTAAATCATGAAACATAACAGTAAAATGAACATATGTGAAGCTACTGAATTGAAGAGGTAAGAGTGTTACTCATACCTTGCCATGTACCCGTGTGTGTCTTCTTGAACCTGCCCCTCTTTGTCCCCCTCAGAGGTGACTGTTACCCTGAATTTTGTATTTATTGTTTCCTTTTTTCCCCCCTTCACAGTTTTCTCATGTGCATATAGATTCCTGACCAGAATATGTTTAGTGTTGCTTATTTTTGACCTTTATAGGAAATGGTTTTATAATACCGTAAGACTTCTGGGACTTGCTCTTTAACAAAATATTTTTTTGTTTTGTTTTAAGATAAGAGTCTCACTCTTGCCTGGGCTAGAGTGCCGTGGCGTCAGCCTAGCTCACAGCAACCTCAAACTCCTGGGCTCAGGCAATCCTCCTGCCTCAGCCTCCCAAGTAGCTGGGACTACAGGCATGTGCTACCATGCCCAGCTATTTTTTTCTATATATTTTTAGTTGTCTAATTAATTTCTTTCTATTTTTAGTAGAGATAGGGGTCTCACTCTTGCTCAGGCTGGTTTTGAACTCCTGACCTCGAGCAATCCTCCTGCCTTGGCCTCCCAGAGTGCTAGGATTATAGGTGTGAGCCACCATGCCCAGCCTAACAAAACATTTTGTTTCTGAGGTTTATCAAAATTGTTTCATGTAGCTGTTGTTCGTTTATTTTTCATGATTGTGTAGTCTGTGAATTTACTACAATCTATTCATTTTCCTGTTGGACATTTGGTTTGTTTCTAGTTGTTTATTTTTCTTTTTTTCTTATTCTTTTTTTTTGAGAGACAGGGCCTTCCTCTGTCACCCAGGCTGGAATACAGTGGCACGATCTTAGCACTCAAGGGATCCTCCTACCTCAGCCTCCTGAGTAGCTAGGACTACAGGCGCCCAGCCTATTATTTTTCTTTTATCAATAGGGTTACAGTGGATTTCTTTGTACATCTTTCCTGTTAGATGTGTACAAGAATTTCTTTAGGATACTTTATAGGATAATGCCAGATTATTTTCTAAAGTGGTTATATGAACTTCTACTTGCCCTTGTAGAATAAGAATTGCTATTGCTGGGCACAGTGGCTCACACCTATAATCCTAGCACTTTGGGAGGCTGAGGTGGAAGGATCGCTTGGGGCCAGGAGTTCAAGACCAGCCTGGGCAATAGTGAGATCCATTTTTTTTTTTTTTTTTTTTTGAGACAGAGTCTCGCTTTGTTGCTCAGGCTAGAGTGAGTGCCGTGGCGTCAGCCTAGCTCACAGCAACCTCAAACTCCTGGGCTCGAGCAATCCTTCTGCCTCAGCCTCCCGAGTAGCTGGGACTACAGGCATGCGCCACCATGCCCGGCTAATTTTATATATATATATCAGTTGGCCAATTAATTTCTTTCTATTTATAGTAGAGACGGGGTCTCGCTCTTGCTCAGGCTGGTTTTGAACTCCTGACCTTGAGCAATCCGCCCGCCTCGGCCTCCCAAGAGCTAGGATTACAGGCGTGAGCCACCGCGCCCGGCTGAGATCCATTTTTATAAAAAATTTTTAAATTAGCCGGGTGTGGTGGCGCACGCTTGTAGTCTCAGCTACTCAGGAAGCTGAAGGAGGCTGAGTCAGGATGATCACTGGAGCCCAGGAGTTTGAGGTTGTAGTGAGCTGTGCTGACACCACTGGACACTGCATTCTAGCCTGGACAACAGAGGGAGATCCTGTCTCAAAAAAACAAAAAATTCCTATCCACTATGTCCTCTCCAGCCCTTGGTATCATTAAGATATCTTGGGTGGGCGCAGTGGTTCATGCCTGTAATTCTAGCTCTCTGGGAGGCCGAGGAGGGAGGATTGTTTGAGTTCAGGAGTTTGAAACCAACCTGAGCAAGAGCGAGACCCCGTCTCTACTATAAATAGAAACTAATTTGCCAACTAATATATAGAGAGAAAATTAGCCAGACATGGTGGAGCATGCCTGTAGTCCCAGCTACTCTCAGGAGGCTGAGGCAGCAGGATCGCTTGAGCCCAGGAGTTTGAGGTTGCTGTGAGCTAGGCTGACGCCATGGCACTCACTCTAGCCTGGGCAACAAAGTGAGACTCTATCTCAAAAAAAAAAAAAAAGAGCCGGGTGGGGTGGCTCACCCCACGCACTCTGGAAGGCCAAGGCGGGTGGATTGCTCAAGGTCAGGAGTTCGAAACCAGCCTGAGCAAGAGCGAGACCCCGTCTCTACTATAAAGAGAAAGAAAATTAATTGGCCAACTAAATATATATAGACAAAAAATTAGCTGGGCATGGTGGTGCATGCCTGTAGTCCCAGCTACTTCGGAGGGTGAGGCAGCAGGATTGCTTGAGCCCAGGAGTTTGAGGTTGCTGTGAGCCAGGCTGACGCCACAGCACTCATTCTAGCCTGGGCAACAAAGTGAGACTCTGTCTAAAAAAAAAAAAAAAAAGAAATCTTAATTTCTGCCAGTCTAGTGAAGATAAGATGATAACCCAATGTGGTCTTGATTTGCATTTTTCTGATTACTAATGAGACCATCTTTCATATTTTTTTTTTTTTTTTTGAGACAGAGTCTCACTGTGTTGCCCAGGCTAGNAGGCTAGAGTGAGTGCCGTGGCGTCAGCCTAGCTCACAGCAACCTCAAACTCCTGGGCTCAAGCGATCCTCCTGCCTCAGCCTCCCGAGTAGCTGGGACTTCAGGCATGCGCCACCATGCCCGGCTAATTTTTTCTATATATACTAGTTAGCCAATTAATTTCTTTCTATTTATAGTAGAGACAGGGTCTCTCTCTTGCTCAGGCTGGTTTCGAACTCCTGACCTCGGCAATCCGCCTGCCTCGGCCTCCCAGAGTGCTAGGATTACAAGCGTGAGCCACCTCGCCCAGCCCATATTTTTTAAGAGATCTTTGTATTTCCATTTTTCTGAAATGTCCCTTCATGTCTTTTGTCCATTTATTTATTGGATTATCTTTCAATGTTTTGTAGGAGTTCTTTAAATGTTCTTGCTACTAAATCAATATTGGTTATTTGTGTTACAAATACAGATGCTTCTCAAATTATAATGAGTTATATCCTGATTAATTCCATAGTTAAGCTGAAAATGTCATAAGTTGAAAATGCATTGGTATACCTGAGCTACCAAACATCATAGCTTAGCCTAGCCTATTTTATTTTATTTTATATATATATATATATATTTTTTTTATTTTTTATTTTTGAGACAGAGTCTCACTTTGTTGCCCAGGCTAGAGTAAGTGCCGTGGCATCAGCCTGGCTCACAGCAACCTCACACTCCTGAGCTCAAGCAATCCTACTGCCTCAGCCTCCCAACTAGCTGGGACTACAGGCATGCGCCACCATGCCCGGCTGTTTTTTTCTATATATATTAGTTGGCCAATTAATTTCTTTCTATTTATAGTAGAGATGGGGTGTCGCTCTTGCTCAGGCTGGTTTCGAACTCCTGACCTCGAGCAATCCGCCTCGGCCTCCCAGAGTGCTAGGATTACAGGCGTGAGCCACTGTGCCCGGCCTATATTTTATTTTTTTGAGACAGAGTCTCACTTTCTTGCCCAGGCTAGAGTGAGTGCCGTGGCATCAGCCTGGCTCACAGTAATCTCAATCTCCTGGGCTCAGCAATCCTACTGCCTCAGCCTCTCAAGTAGCTGGGACTACAGGCATGCACCACCATGCCTGGCTAATATTTTATATATATATATTTTTTAGTTGGTCAATTAATTTCTTTCTATTTTTGGTAGAGATGGGGTCTCGCTCAGCCTGGTTTAGAACTCCTGACCTCGAGCAATCCACCCGCCTCAGCCTCCCAGAGTGCTAGGATTACAGGTGTGAGCCACTGCGTCGGCCTAGCCTAGCCTATTTTAAACATGCTCAGAACACTTACATTAGCCTACAATTGGGCAAAAATCATCTAAAAGAAAGTCTATTCTATAATAAAATGTTGAATATTTCACATAATTTATTGAATTATGTGAAATATTCAACATTTTATTTTTATTTTTTTTTAATTATTTTTTTATTTTTTGAGACAGAGTCTCGCTTGTTGCCCAGGCTATAGTGAGTGCCATGGCGTCAGCCTAGCTCACAGCAACCTCAAACTCCTGGGCTCAAGTAATCCTTCTGGCTCAGCCTCCCGAGTAGCTGGGACTACAGGCATGCGCCACCATGCCCAGCTAATTTTTTTATATATATATATATTAGTCGGCCAATTAATTTCTTTCTATTTATAGTAGAGACGGGGTCTCACTCTTGCTCAGGCTGGTTTCGAACTCCTGACCTGGAGCAATCCGCCCGCCTCGGCCTCCCAGAGTGCTAGGATTACAGGCGTGAGCCACCGCGCCCGGCCTCAACATTTTATTGAATTACCAAAAGTGAACAACCATATTTGTGTGGGTCTTGAACTCCTGGCTTCAAGTGATCCTCCTGCCTTGGCCTTGCAAAGTGCTAGGATTACAGGCATGAGCAAATCCATGCTCTTAAACATTGAAGTATACCGTAGGTCACAAAGCAATACGTATCATTTGCCAGCTTAATGCAAGAACTAACAAGATGTGGGCCGGCTGTGGTGGCTCACGCCTGTAATCCTAGCACTCTGGGAGGCCAAGGTGGGCAGATTGCTCGAGATCAGGAGTTCGAAACCAGCCTGAGCAAGAGCAAGACCCTGTCTCTACTATAATTAGAAGGAAAGTAATTGGCCGACTAATATATATAGAGAAAAAAATTAGCTGGGCATGGTGGCACATGCCTGTAGTCCCAGCTACTTGGGAGGCTGAGGCAGCAGGATTGCTTGAACCCAGGAGTTTGAAGTTGCTGTGAGCTAGGCTGACGCCATGGCACTCACTCTAGCCTGGGCAACAAAGCGAGACTCTGTCTCAAAAAAAAAAAAAAAAGAACTAACGATGTAAGTGAAAACATCATATTTTTTTCTGGTGGATAGAAATGCAGATTATTTTGGTTTTGGTTTTATGACTTTCAAAATGCAAAATGTCTTTTGTAGTACAGCAAAACATGTAAAAATAACTTCACTTCTTTGAACTCACCACTTATTTTCTTTCACCATTAGCCTCTTCCTTTCTGTGCTTCCATTTCTAATGAGCAAAGACCTCATAATCTCTCATTTTAACCACTGTCTTGCCAATAATTTTGCTTCAAACCTAGCTAAATCCCAAGCATGGATTGGTCCTCAACCATCTACCTTCTCAACTTTTTCATCTGGACTTCTGAGGCTCAGAGAGGTTAGGTAATTTGGCCAGGGACTTTTAGCTAATTAGGGAGCAGAACCAGGACAGAAATCCAGGCCTGTCTTACTGAATGTTGAGCCACCACAGAACAGAAGTTTCCCACTGCTCAGCAACCCTCAGTGACCCTGGTTAGCCCTGCAGGTCAGTTCCCTGTAGCAACTACTTCCTACCTTCTGCCACTCCCCTACTGCTCCCAGCAGGAGACCTGATTTCTTTTCTGACCAAGGGCTAGGCCCAGAGGCAGGAAGCTCTGGCTCCCTTCCCTCCATCCATCAGGTCCTGTCTCCCCAACCTCTTCTGTTCCCAAGTCTACCCTGCTAGCTCTTTCCTCAACGTGTGTACGCAGCAAGTCTGATCTACAAATAGCCCTACCTTAAAACTTTACATTTTACTATTTAAATATTGTTTATTTTACAATAAACATCTATTCCTTAATAATAAAAACAAAATATTATGAATTACTTATTGAAAAGGAAATGCTCATGTACATGAAATGAACATGCATTCTTCCAAGTAGTCAAATTTTTTCAAAATATGTGTGGGTGGGTTAAAGGACCATCACCTAAGGTTGAGCACTTGTCCAGTCAGCTGGGTTTATAGAAGAATTGTCTATTCTTTGAACACGTTTCTGTGCTAAGTGTTATGAAAAGAATATGTAACTATTTTTGGAATCAGAATGTTATCATTAAAAAATAAAATAAAATTCCTTTTTTTAGCCCCCCCTCCTTTCACACTCCAGCCACTCCAGAACAATCTGCTCTCCCAGCTCTACCTCCTCACCTTCTACTCACCCCTCAACCCTGCACAGTAGCTCTCCCTCCACCCCCTGCCTCCCTGGGGAAACTGCTCCAGCCAAGGTCACTGTGACCTCCTTACCAAACCCTTATCTGGTTTGCCCTCTCCACAGCATTGCAGCTGGCCACCTTCTGGGGATGCACTTCTCCTGGCTTCTGTGCCAGTCAATCTCTCCCAGCAACCTTTGACCCCTCTGTTTCAGCTTTCTTTCCAGGCTTCTCTTTTCTTTTTTCTTTCTTTTCTTTCTCTTTTCCCTCCATCCCTTACTTCCCTCTTCCCTCCCTTCCTTCCTTCCTTCCTTCCTTCCTTCCTTCCTTCCTTCCTTCCTTCCTCCCTCCCTCCCTCCCTCCCTTCCTCCCTTCCTTCCTTCTTTTCTTTTCTCTCTCTCTTTCCTTTCCTTCCTTTCTTCTTTTCTTTCAATAGTTGCATATATCTCTGTTCTTTCTTTCTTTTTTTTTTTTTTTTTGAGACAGAGTCTTGCTTTGTTGCCCAGGCTAGAGTGAGTGCCGTGGCGTCAGCCTGGCTCACAGCAACCTCAAACTCCTTGGCTCGAGTGATCCTTCTGCCTCAGCCTCCCGAGTAGCTGGGACTACAGGCATGTGCCACCATACCCAGCTAATTTTTTCTATATACTTTTAGTTGGCCAATTA
>VSMF01228539.1:0-17335 GCA_008750915.1 Microcebus jonahi | reverse complement strand
GGCTCACGCCTGTAATCCTAGCACTCTGGGAGGCCGAGGCGGGCAGATTGCTCGAGGTCAGGAGTTCGAGACCAGCCTGAGCAGGAGCAAGACCCCGTCTCTACTAAAAATAGAAAGAAATTAATTGGCCAACTAATATATATAGAAAAAATCAGCCGAGCATGGTGGCGCATGCCTGTAGTCCCAGCTACTTGGGAGGCTGAGGCAGGAGGATTGCTTGAGCCCAGGAGTTTGAGGTTGCTGTGAGCTAGGCTGACGCCACGGCACTCACTCTAGCCTGGGCAACAAAGTGAGACTCTGTCTCAAAAAAACAAAAAACAAAACAAAAAAAACCCCAAAAAACCAAAAGTCACACAGCACATTCCAGTCTGTGCCTTGGCCAGGGGTAATGGGTAAAGACAAATTGGCCGGGCGTGGTGGCTCACGCCTATAATCCTAGCACTTTGGGAGGCCGAGGCGGGCGGATTGCTCAAGGTCAGGAGTTCGAAACCAGCCTGAGTGAGACCCCGTCTCTACCAAAAATAGAAATAAATTAATTGACCAACTAAAAATATATATACAAAAAATTAGCCGGGCATGGTGGCGCATGCCTGTAGTCCCAGCTACTCGGGAGGCTGAGCCAGTAGGATCGCTGAGCCCAGGAGATTGAGGTTGCTGTGAGCTAGGCTGACGCCATGGCACTCACTCTAGCCTGGGCAACAAAGTGGGACTCTGTCTCAAAAAAAAAAAAAAAAAAGAAAAAGAAAAGAAAAATGTATAGTAAAAAACATTCGGAAGTCTTTGGTTCTAATCCCAGTCCTGTTGGCTGTGTGATGTTTGGCAAATTATTATACTTCTCTGAGCCCCTTTCTTTCCTTTGTAAAATTCAGAAACTAACAGTTAAGAGTATTTTTGTGGAAATGAACTAGGGTAATGCAGCTCAAGTCCCTTAGCAGAATGCCTGTGTGCAATAAATATTAATAAAATGACCCTTCACTCCCCTCAGCAAGTGTAAAAACAGGAAGTTTCTCTTTCACCATTTAATTTCCAGTTCTTCTTAAAGAGGGACATAGCGGGTAATGAGAGTCTGGTTTTATAAATGCCTGTCACTAATGCGAATTCACTGTCGATGACTCAAATGACATTCTATACTGGAAAAGGTGCATTTAACTGGCGAAAGAAAAGAACAGGCCAGTTTCTTTCTCTTATCAACCCTGGGCAAATCTCCTTAAGAAAAAATTAACAATAATGATTTATTCACAGGGAAAGGATTTAACTACTTGTTAGCATTCCAATGGGCGCTAAGGAAAGAAGCTTGCAAGTTGATTAAATCAGAACTCCCTTCTTGAGTTTGGTCCAGGACCGTGGCTACCAGCTGAGTGTGAACTGGCTTTCCCAGGCATGCCCGATGGAAATTAACGGGCCCACGGCTTGGTGTTGAGCCTGAACAGCTAAGAATCGGGCACATGGCGCTGTGGTTTATTAAAGAGTGATGAGTGCAGATATGTTCTAATGTTTTTACCCCCCATCTCTCCTCTGAAAGGCTTTGACTCTATATTTTGAAGTTAAAGTAAACGGTAGGTTAAGGATATTATTTGCCATGAATGGGGAAAGGAGGAATGAGGTTGCTTCCGATTTCGTGACCTTGTTAATTTTCTGAGAAATGTCTTTGCAGGGCCAACTATTCATGAATGAATTTAAAATACTACCTTCAAGAATGAATTTAAAATACTACATTCTCAAGAGAGGATGCCATTGATCCAAAGAACCAAATCCTGTGACTCATGGTCTACAGTTTTATCAGTTCTATTCCTAGAGCATTCTTTTGCTTTTAGGGCTTAGATTTACTTGAAATTTTAATCCCTACCAGGTTTTTAATAAGGAGAAGCATTTGAGACATTAAAAAAAAAAAAAAACAACATTATTCTCACTTCCCAAATAAAGAGCTTGTCTGTATATCGTAATGCTTTGAGGAGCATTTACTAGCTCATGATGCCTCCCAGGGCATATTTTTGGTTTCTTTAAAGAATCTTAAGCTGCCCATGTGTGGTCAACTTCCTCTTATAGAATCCATGGATAAATCCTGGCAAAAGGAAGCCGCCGTATGGAAATAATGTCTGAAGGAGACCCTCTTTCTTCTAGAGAGGAAAACCAGAGAGCAGATCCAATCTGGCTAATATAGAAAGAACCACTCCTTGATTCAAGTCAAAAGTATAGATGTAGCTAATTAGAAATGGGAAGAGGGTGGTTCACCTGCAAATCTGGAGCCTGGGGCATTTTCTGGAATGTGTACAGTCAGAACGTGCAAGTGAGTCAGCAGAGAGAAAGCATGCAACCACACCTCTCCCAAATACCGAATAGTCATCCTTCCTTTGTGGTTCAGAAGTGTTTGTCTTGGGGTGCTGCAGTTTCAAACCAGTTGGTTTTAAATTAAAAAAAAAAATGGCAACGTTATAAAGTATGAAAGTGCTGGGCTGGGAATTACCAAAGCCCAAAGCTGGCCAGGCCATTTCCTAGTGGGCAAAAATGGCCCTGTGGTCACCCTCTGTGAGTTTGGTTTCCTTACCTGTGAAATAAGGATGTTAGATCAGGGGAACAGTGCCAGGTTGCTCCAGGTGTTAAATCGCTTTGAGTGTAGGTTGGATATGTGCACAGGTACGTGGAGTAGAGGTGGTAGCAGGAACAGTAAGCGTAACTTTGGATGCTTTTGACACTCACTTATTTTTATTACCTATCAGAATCGTCTGTCGGTAGCCGGCGTGAGCCTCCAGCCTGTCTCCGTTAACGTTATATACTTTCAGCACACATCATGCACCCTTTTAGATACTTACTGCAAACCTTCCCCAGCCTCAGAACTTTTCGTAGATTCATGAAGGTTATCAGTGCTGCTCAGCTGGCCAAACCTGACAACAGTGGGTGAGGTTGCTTTTGTAATCTGTTCTGGAAAAATCGGAACCACACTCCATTTTCACCCTGCATCCTCCACCCACTCCCAGTTTTCTCTGGGGTTTCTCTGTTTTCCTGCTTTTAACTTTGGGTTAAACTTTTTCCGATGGGCAGTCCTAGATAGGAAACTTTGATGCTTTCTGCTTAGCTATCCTTACTCTCCACCTTAATAAACATCAGTAAATTCAGATTCCTTTGCTTTCCAAGACTCTTATTTGTGACTGCAGTGATTTCTAAAATTCATTAGCCTTTCATCATTCCATCTTTTTTCTTAAGGCATCTGTATGATCTGCCATGTATTGTTTAACTTTGTTCTTTCATATACCTGAATTTACTGATTGTTGTCTCCAAAACATGTTCTGTCTTAGACACTATCTCATCCTCCTCTCTGCCAGATATTGATTATTCATACATTCTCTGATCCTAGCCACTTCAGGTTTGCTCATTGTTATGTCTTTGTAGCTCTTCCTTCCCTTAAAGACAGGGACAACCTATTATTCCTGCAACTCAGCAGTCTGTACTGGGTCTTTCGCGTTTCTAAAGCCAACAAGAGCATCAAAGGATGGTCTTGGACTTAGTGGCTCTCTTCCATACTCCCCTGCTTTCTCTTCTCAACTTTTCATCTGCACTAGACTTTTATCTATGTGCTCTTAAATTTGTCCCTGGCCTTTACAAATGAGGTGTTCAGATACAAGCCATTCTTTTGTGGGCATGGCAGTAAAGACCGACGTAAAAGGTGAGAAGGGAGTTTGAACTCCTTGGGGACATGGTGTTCCCTTGGAGGAAACTGATGTATGTAAAGTGGGAGCCAATGTCTTGCAGTATGCCAATGCTCTGGTCGAAAGTACCAGGCTGTTGTTCCTTTCTCTGTGGCCTGTGGATTGCTCTTTGTGTCACACCTCACCAAAGACAGCCTTGATACCAGTGACTGCTGAACCTTGGACCTCACCATTTTCCATTTCTGGTGGCTGCCTTCTTGCCTGCTGGAGTGTAGGTTACATCCCATTATTCAAAAAAAAAAAAAAAAGGCCGCGCGCTATGGCTCACGCCTGTAATCCTAGCACTCTGGGAGGCCGAGACGGGCAGATTGCTCGAGGTCAGGAGTTTGAAACCAGCCTGAGCAAGAGCAAGACCCCGTCTGTACTATAAATAGAAAGAAACTAATTGGCCAACTAATATATATAGAAAAAATTAGCCGGGCATGGTGGCACATGCCTGTAGTCCCAGCTACTCTGGAGGCTGAGGTAGGAGGATCGCCTGAGCCCAGGAGATTGAGGTTGCTGTGAGCTAGGCTGACGCCACGTCACTCACTCTAGCCTGGGCAACAAAGCGAGACTCTGTCTCAAAAAAAAAAAAAAAAAAAAAAATATCTTTTCCAATAATTCAAAGTTCATGAGCATACTGGACTTCCTCCTGCAAGGCCTTCCACATAGATACTGTTGGACCATTTCTGTTTTCCAGAGAGCTGTTATGCAGTGGCCAAGTGTGGAATACATTATCAGCTCACTTTGGGTCTTTGTTCCAAGGACATTGACACTGCTCTTGCAGCTTGAAAAATCCCCACCCCCTGGGTGCCACTATTTTGTGAAAATATGCAATTTTTTTTTTATACACGCGTTTCTGACAAAAAGGAAAAAAATGTGAAGTCCACCCTAGTTTCTGTCCGGACAAGCACAGAGAGAGGCGTGTTGGATTTGCAGGCAAATATTTTCCCCTGGTTTCTGCTCAATGAACTTGATTCACTGCAGGGTTTTATTTCCCCACGCGTAGCAGAGGTGGGCTGCCCTAGAAGTGGCCACTGCCCGCTCCCGCCGGGCATGGCTGTGAGTCACCGTTTTCATGAATGAAAAGAATAAGAGGAGGCGAAAAAGCACAAGGAGCTTGTTGCTAATGCCCTGCAACAAGGCAAACATTTTGTGAATAATTTCGAGATAATATATGACGGGTTGACTTTTGGGTTTTGTTGCGTTGAATGGAATGCACAGAGAAAAAGAACTTGTTTCAACAGAAGTTTTATCTGATCTCCCATTCATAGGCTGATTCTTTCTAAAATGTTTGGCAGTTCTTCCGGGGTGCAGGAAAGACACAGTGTTGAATCACGTTGCTTTCAAGCTTTGTGTCATGGAATATGTGCTAGGGAGGTGCTAAAATAGATCTCTGATCCCACGTACTATACAAGGAAAAAAATCTGGCCAAGAGAATGTGCCCACCTCATTTCTGAGGAGTATTAGGATTGGGGTGGACCATAGGCCATAGACCCAGTGCTTTTAACAGAAGCCAAAAAAATAAATAAATATGCAAATAAGCCAATATGATGCCGGACAACTTATCATGAAGTATATCGAATGTCCTCACTAATGTCTGCTGAGTTTGGTTTTGTAGAATCCACTCAGTGAGAAGGTCTAAAAATAATCCAAGCATAAGAAGCAACAAAGAAAGCAAATGAGCATTGGCATAAAAGTAAACAATGGTAATGTCTATTCCCAGCTTCGGGTGCTGGCCGACTTTTGTTCCTTTAAATCATTTAACCTCAGTGGAAAGTCCAGACCCCTCAGTTCCATGTACAAGGATGAATGGGATGTATCCTCTAGAACAGGGGTCCTCAAACTTTTTAAACAGGGGGCCAGTTCACTGTTCCTCAGACCGTTGGAGTGCCGGACTATAGTTTAAAAAAAAAAACTATGAACAAATTCCTATTTACACTGCACATATCTTATTTTGAAGTGAAAAAATAAACAGGCAAAAACCACCCGCATGTGGCCCACGGGCCATAGTTTGAGGATGCCTGGTCTAGAACTCTTGACCTCATGACCTGGTTGACCTTGTACTTTCTCCTCAGATTCTGCCTGTTTCTTATTTCTACTCTTAGCACATGCTGTTCCCTCTACCTGGGACATCTAGGTTCACTTAAGGAATCCCAGCTGTCAGGAGGTAGCACAGGCATCCTCCCCTCTGTGTGGTCTTCTTAAACCCCTCTCTGGGGTACGTGTCCCTCCTGTGTGCTCACAGACCCCCCGGACCTGCCCCAGTTCTGCTGACCAGACTCTGAAGCCCTCAGGGAAAAGACAATCTCTCTCTCTCTCTCTCTCTCTCTCTCTCTCTCTCTCTCTCTCTCTCTCTCTCTCTCTCTCTTTCTCTCTCTCTCTTTCTTTCTCTCTCTCTTTCTTTCTCTCTCTCTTTCTCTTTCTTTCTTTCTGTCTTACCTTTTCTTTTTTCTTTCTTTCTTTCTTTCTTTCTTTCTTTCTTTCTTTCTTTCTTTCTTTCTTTCTTTCTTCTTTCTTTCTCTCATTCTCTCTTTCTGTGTGTCTGTCTTTCCTTTCTTTCTGTCTTTCTGCCTTGCCTTACCTTTCCCCTTTCCTTTCCTTTTTCCTTTCCTTTTTCCTTTTCCTTTCATTTTTCCTTTCCTTTTTTCTTTCCCTTTTCCTCTTTCCTTTTCTTTCCCCTTTCCCCTTTCCTTTCCTTTCCCCTTTCCTTTCCTTTTTCCTTTCCCTTTGCTTTGCTTTGCTTTGCTTTGCTTTCCCCTTTGCTTTCCTTTCCCCTTTGCTTTCCTTTCCCCTTTGCTTTCCTTTCCTTTCCTTCAACAAAGATGTATTGGATTCCTATCATGTGCCAGGCACTGTTTTAGGGGCTAGAGAAAAAGTCGTGAACAAGACAGGTGAGGTTCCTGTTCTCCAGGACTGTGCATTTTGGCAGGCGAGATAGACTAAAAAGAAAACAGATGAGCTAGCACGTTCAGTATAGGACTACGCTGATGTGAAAGAGAGTGCCTGCAACTTAGACTGGGTGGGTGGGCAAGGCTCTGCCATAGAGGTGGCCTCCAGCTGAGACTTCAAATGTGAGAAGGAGCCAGTGAAGATCTGGGCATGCAGTGTCTGAGTTCAGAAAAGATGCATGTCCAAGGGCCTGGAGACAGAAAGAGCAGAAAATTCAAAAATCCAGAAGGGTGTGGTGGCTCATGCCTGTCATCCTAGCACTCTGGGAGGCCGAGGCAGGAGGATCGTTTGAGTTCAGGATTCGAGACCAGCCTGAGCAAGAGTGAGACCCCATCTCTACTAAAAAAAATAGCAAGAAATTAGCTGGGCAACTAAAAATACATATATAAAAAATCAGCCGGGCATGGTGGTGCATGCCTGTAGTCCCAGCTACTTGAGAGGCTGAGGCGGGAGAATCGCTTGAGCCCAGGAGTTGGAGGTTGCTGTGAGCGAGGCTGACACCACGGCACTCTAGCCCAGGCAGCAGAGTGAGACTCTGTCTCAAACAAAAAAAAAAAAAAAAGACCAAAAAAACTCAGAAGGGGCCATGTGGTTGGTAGAACAACATGTTCCAACGGAAGTCAGCGTTAGAAAATGTAGGGCCTGCAGGTCATGTTAAAAGTTGGGATTTTATTCTTTGTGTGATAGGAAACAGTGGGATGGTTCTAAGCAGGAAGTCGGAGGAGGTGATTTATATTTCGTAGAAATCACTGGGGCTCTGCGCTGTGCACAGATTTCTCTTTGTGTTCCCAGAGTCTAGCCCAATAGGCCTGCTTCAGCAAGACACCCAGAGCCGCCATGTTGCTTTTCCACGCATGAAAGTTGCCTTTTGCAAGGGGCATGGCTTTCTGCTAAAAAGGAAAGCACAAGGTCATTTCAGTTCAACACACACAGCTGAGCTCCTCCTTTGCCTATATCTTTTACTGGCATAAGCCCAAATTTTTAGAACTTTTTAAAGTTGCCATTGCTTTCAGATATTCTTTGATCAGTTTCATAGGTAAAACCCATTCATTTTTTTTTTTTTTTTTTTTGCTCATCTCATTTATACTGAGTTGGGCAACCTCACACTTGTGGAGGAATTGTCCCTCTGCAAGGCCACAAGGGGGGGCAATAGTGAGTAATTGCAAGAAAACCCTGGTAGCTTCTGAAGTTTAAGTGCAACTTTCTAGAACATGATGAAGGCAGCAATGGCGTCTTGTATTCACACTGTGACTTTCTTCCAAGAGCTTCCAAGCAGTTCCTCTGTGAGTTAGCCTAGCCATACTCACAGCAGCCCGTGTTATTTAAAAGGAAACCCCAGAAACTCCAGCAAAAGAGGCATACGTGGTGCCACTCAGGAGATGACGTTTGTGTGGCTTCCTCCATGTCACCAGAGCAAAGCAGCCCTGTCCTTCTCGTTTGCCCAAGAACATCTTGCTCTTTTTGAATACCACTCCCCCCGTCACTTGCTAATGGTGCTTTGAATCCGTGCTAGAGTGATCGTTGATCATTTCTTTCAAAAATTTACCAAACCCCTTTGGAGTAGAATCTTTCTTTCTTGTTTTGGAGTATGCTATTTCTTTCAAATATAGTTTCATGATTTAAGAAATTCTGCATTTCAGCATCACAGTATAAAGACTTTAATTCTCAGAGTTGATATTGCTGTCCATGTTGGGAATAGAATCGTAGGAGTAAATTTTGGGGGGCAGCAGCTGCTGCTGCTCTTTCTTGCTTTACCTGAGCCCAGAGACACCCCCCACTTCCCCCCCTACCTTCTTTAGCAGCAAATGCTACATCCCAGCTGTTCCAGAATGGCTTGACCCACACACCCTTGCTTTCTAGGTGGAAGTCAGCTGCCTAGCACATTGTAAATAACGAGTTCTCTGATACAGCAAAACCAGCTTAATCTTTTAAAAAGATCATTTCAAACTGACATTCACAATGAGCCAGGCGTTTGTCACAGACTGAAACTGAGTGACAGCAGTAACAGTGATGTTTTTGCTTGGGCCTTGTGTGACCAATAAGCAGTGGCCTGCTGGGGCCCGGGGGCCACTTCAAGATGCGCTTGTACTTTCTAAAGCAACGAGTTGTGAGATCCACCCATTTTTAACACATATGTATATTTTTATGATCATAGCATAACAACTGGTAAATTGTGAAAAAGATCATTTTTTAAAAGCCTTTAAATCCAAGAGATAACTGTTTCTGTTATAATTATATTTTTATATTTTTCCTAGCATATGTATGTGTTTATGTACATGTCTGAGTCTGTCTCCACTTCTGCCTATGCAGACATAATTATATACTTTCTTTTACAAAATTGATAACAATTTTTGTGTTTTGTATAAAACACAAAAAGTTTATGTACTTTAGACACAAGCAGCCACTATTTTTTGTACCTCCAAATGCTGGGCAGGTCATGTTAATGGCCCTTAATTGGCCTTTTCTTGCAGTATTAAAATATGCATTATCTTGAATATGAATAGCATATTGATCAATGAATAGCAGGAGAAAAATTAGATCACTTCAAGATTAATAAATCCTTCTATCTGGCTGTGCTTATTCATCAGATTCATTACATGC
Organism: Microcebus jonahi; assembly: GCA_008750915.1. Lineage (NCBI taxonomy): Eukaryota > Metazoa > Chordata > Mammalia > Primates > Cheirogaleidae > Microcebus > Microcebus jonahi. The sequence goes on along the minus strand of VSMF01228539.1, from coordinate 8,096 downwards.
TTAGTTTTTACTGAATTGTGTGCAGGATAGACTTTTCTTTTTTGGAGACAGGGTCTCACTTTGTCACCTAGGCTGGAGTGCAGTGACACAATCATAGCTCACTGCAGCCTCGAACTCCTGGGCTCAAGCGATCCCCCTGCCTCAGCCTCTCAAGTAGCTGGGACTACAGGCATGCGCCACCACACCTGGGTAACTTTTTATGTTTTGTAGAGACAAGGACTTGCTATGTTGCCCAGACTAGTCTTGAACTCCTGACCTCAAGTGATGTTCTCGAGTAAGCCTCCTCAAGTGCTGGGATTACCGTACCCAGCCTAGACTAGCTTTTAAATGGGAATATATATATATATATCAAAGTAGCAGGATAATTCTTTGGAAAGAGCCCTGGACTAGGAGCCAAGGTGTTTGGCTTCACGTACCAGCTGTGTTTGCAAAAGCTGTGTATCTTGCAGTTTCCTTACCCTTAAAACGGAAACAGATTTCTAAGGCTCCTTTACAGCTAGACAAGTCTACCCTAGGTTAGCATTGGGTTAATGTGATGCTTTTCCAAATAACCCAAGAAATGGGGTGGGGGGCCTGCTGTGAAATGTAGGGAGACGTGCAGTTAGCTTTCTGGGCTTGGCTTATGCAGTAAGCCTGGTGACCTCCACAAAGCCGTTCAGTAATGCAGAAGTAAACAATTACTCTGCACAATCTTTCCTTCCATGTGCTTCCAGCATTATTCATCTTGCCGGCCTTTTTAGACAAACAGATTCATTGCTTCCTTGCTGCTTCTTGCTCAGCAAGGAAACCATTCGAACACTGTCTTCTCCCTTCTAGGCCTCTGAGCTCTTCTTCCCTTTGTGTAGGGGTGGTTTGCTCCCCATTCTCTCGACCCTAGTTCTGACTCTGTCTGGTGTCATTCTAGATGTCTCCTCCTCCAAGAAGCCCTCCTCGCCCTTTCTCCTCCAGAACCTTCTCTAAGCTCTCACAACACCCTGTGTTCTCGCTCTACTGTGCTTTGTTTCACAATCCATCAAGGATGCCCATTTTCCAGTTGGTTTCCATTCCTAGAGTATAAACGCTTTGAAAAGACCCGCTTGTTTCGTGTACTAATGAATCCTGTTCCCTAAAATGGTGCCCAGTGGCACCTGCTAGGCCCCCGGCAAATATTCGTGAAATGATGTAACTCGACATGGTGTTTGTCCACCCATTTGTGGAAAAGGAGTGAGCCCTCGTGGAAATGACAATGTCGCAGGGAGTGCTAAGGACTTGATAGGAGCATCATTGAAAAAAATGTATGAAACAATTAAAAATGTGCTCACCCTTGGGCCAAGAGCTTTTTTGTATGTGTTATTTCGTGTATGTGTTTATTTACTCAGCATCCTTCGTGCATTTTGCTAGGCTCTGTAGCACACAGAAAGGAACAGAAATTGTGAATCTTGGCTTTACACCTGAAGAGAGCCAGTTAGCCTGTTAGAAGAGTTAGAATACAAGCACATTATACACTATGCTTGTCTTGACCCTTGTGCTATGAAAGTGCAGGCATGTTCATGCATTCCAGAAGCTCCATGAAAGAAACTACACCTGGGCTTGAAGAATGCTGAATATTTCTGAATTGTGACAGGTGCATATTCCTTGAAGGATTATTATCTTAGTATGGAAGCAAATCTTTACTCTCTGTTTCAAAGTTGGAGACAGGCAGCAATTTCTCCTCTTCCTATAAGCTATTGTTGATAAGAACAACATGATGGAAAGTTCTTCTGCTAACATTGCAGCTCCGGCATTTCTGTACCTCAGTTTGATCCTCAGGTTGAAACCTCACTAATCGCTGATTTAACAGAATTAACAGGTCCCTATAGGCTGGGCATGGTGGCTCACGCCTATAATCCTAGCACTCTTGGGAGGCTGAGGTGGGAGGATTGCTCGAAGTCAGGGGTTCGAGACCAGTCTGAGCAAGAGTGAGACATTGTCTCTACTAAAAATAGAAATAAATTATCAGAACAACTAAAAATATATAGAAAAAATTAGCTGGGCATGGTGACACATGCCTGTAGTCCCAGCTACTTGGGAGGTTGAGGCAGAAGGATCACTTGAGCCCAGGAGTTTGAGGTTGCTGTGAGCTAGGCTGACGCCACGACACTCAAGTCCAGGCAACAGAGTGAGACTCTGTCTCAAAAAAAAAAAAAAAAAAAAAAAAAAGAATTAAGAGGTCCCCTGTTTTAAAGCACATTAGAAAATTTAAACGAATTAGTGGAATCAGCTGAGATCATTGTACCTAAAAGGGGCTGAGTAGGCTTGCAGTGGGATAGGCACTCATGGAGAGAAATCTCTAGAATACTCCGTAGGGAGTGTCTTCTCTTTCCTTCAGGGAATGGAGTTGGTGAGGTTTGTGCAAAGCAGGCTTCTTGGCTGAGTTAGGGAAATGGTATATTGTTTGTGCAAAGTAGTGAACTCTGTCTAAAATAAAACACCGGACTAGGTACTATTTTTTAATTTTCTATGTATATTTTCTCCTCACTGTTTAGCAGATTTTCTGGGAATGCTGAGTCTCCCCTCAACAGAATACTACGAACATGTTTTCTCAGTGGGAAAAATATAGATCTAGAGTAGAAGAGTGAGCATCTCTGGTTTTAGACTCCATAGGAATTAAATTACATTTCCCAGGGTTCTGATTTGATTTTTAATAACATACTGGCTCTGCAAAACAAGACACTCAGGAGAAATGCATGCAAATAGACAGAGGTCTACATTTTTTAAAAAAACATTTGATTGTTTCTTTTGGGATCCCAATCAGAAAATAGGTATAATTTAAATAAAGTCGATGAAGAATAATTTTCTCGTGCTCTGCAGAAGTTTTCTGTTAAAAAGATATCAAATGCTTCCCATTCCAAGAGTTGTAACCTCCTCTCTGTAAATCCGTGGTTGATATTTAATCCAGAGACCTCTAATGTGTTTATTGCTATTATTCAGTCACTCCTAATATTACCTGCAGCTGTTTTGGCATAAGCGTTAGAAATCAGCAGAACTCCTAGCTTCAAATCACAGAGCATACAGAAGGATGAAACACAAATGAAACAGAACAAATTCAAGGATGAAAAAAATCTCCCACCTGTAACTACACTCTTTTATAAGGATTGCAATGAGGTGATGAATGAAGGAAATTGTTACCTGTTGCTGTCTAGCTGGGCAGAGTGACATCTTTTGGCTTGGTTCTAGTACTTAGCTGTTGTGAAGATTTCTTTCACCTCGAAGCAGTAGAGGGCGCTATGCTGATATAATTGACGATACGCTGAGTTCTGTACAAGGCCAGGACTTAGGGTTTTCTCTCTCCCTCTTCAAGCCACTTGCTCTTCCCAAAACAACCGGTGAAGGGGAAACAGTGATGACAAAAGCCATGCTGAAGGAGATCCATAAAATATTAAGTCTTCAGAGAACATGAGAAAGTATCAAATGCTTCTAAAATCCTCACAAATTTGGTATTTCCAAGCAGTTGGTAGAAGCCAAGGGGATGGTAAACTTTAAGAAATTGTTAGCTTACTTAAGACTTTATCTGAAGCTTGCAACTGTCTGAAAGCACAGGGCACACTTTTGAGCAGAACGATTCCTGCAGTTAGGGAAGATTTGACAAATGATGAAGTCATTCCTAAAATTCCATTATCATTTTTTCTTACTCTTCGAGTGGTATATATTTGAGGACAGTCCAGATGTTGCCAGTATATATTTGAAATACATTTTTCACTTCTTTTAGAATCATACATTTCAGAGCTTGATAGCCCCTTGGGACCATTAAGTCCAATTTTAATGTTTTTGCATAAAGAGACATTGACACCAGGAAGTTAAGGGAATTGTCCAAACCTACTAATCTTTTAGTGACAGTGCCTGGACTGAAATACACAGTGTCACTACCCCTGGTCCAAAGTTCTTTCTGTTTTGCTGCCTTGCTTTGAATTCCCACGTTCAAAGGCTGGCATTAATAGTACATAGCCATAAAACATTTATAGATCATTTTAGCTTTCAAAGCAGTGTATGTACATTATCCCACATGTATGTACCAAAATGTCCTTTGAAAATAATTTTTTGATTTGCTCAGAGAAGACTTGCCCAGTTTTATGACTGGCTCATAGAGAAGTTAAATACTTTTTTGCAGTTCTGTTTACAGTTTAGTATGCATTTACCCCTAGTCCATGAGGTTTCCTTCTCTTCAGCCCACGTTTTCTCTGCCTGTAAACTCCCTTCATAGTGACTGATTTTGCTGTATTATGTAGACGGTGGAGTCAAGTTCAGCTGACTCAGAGTAGGGAACCTTGGCCGGATTAATGGGGTTGTGTAACACCTTCCCCACGGGAGGCCCGGGTTAAAGCGGTGGTGTCATGAACAAAAAGCTTGCCGACATCGTTGATGCTTGACACAAGGGTGAAAAGTTCAGTGGCCCAGAGAAGTCCCTGAAGTGTTTTCCTTGACACTGAGACCTGAGGAACACCCCCAGATTATCTGACAATTGCTGTAGCCCCTTGTAGAGTGTCTACACAGTGTCTACGTGTCTATGCAGCTCTCTGAACTCACATTCCCGAGTGCACTTCAATGGAAAGACAGAATGTCTGGGCAGCTATTCGCAGGGACGTTGATGGAAACGGGCAGGTTGTGCCTAGGCTCATGTCATGAACGTGTCGATTTTGAATGCCTAACCTGTCTTTCCTGGTTGACTTGGGGGTAAGGAAACAGTCACCTGAGTTTGCACAGTGGGGCTCAACTTGGAAACCATTCTTGGGATGCAGAAAGCATCTAGGCCAGAAAGCCTCAAAGGAGACCAGAGAACTTGCCTATCCAAGAAGAGGAGAAGGTAGAGAGAAGGGAACCTGCGAGGATCTCTTTCCTGCCGTGTGCAAAAACACTATAAGCTTCCCCAAAATGGGGGAACTAACATGAAGATAATTGTCTATAAAATATTGAGAAAGTTGATGGAGGGTATGATCTTGTTCACTACATTCTCACTGCAAGTAACATCCATGAAGCTAAGCGCAAAGGAGATTCATTATTTAAATTAAAGGGAGGACCACTTCATTTAGCAGGTTATAGAAAATAATTATGGACATTATTATACCAAGAAAGGACATAGGCTAATACTATAAATAGGCTTAAGGAGGGCTTTATGAATTACATATCTCCTATAGATTAATGAAGGAAATTAAGAATAGTTTTTACATTTATTCTTACCTATTCTACTATACTCTTGGGCTTACAGAGATTTTCTATATATATAATGGGCACATTAATATAGATATTACTACAATATTAATATAAAATAGTACCTTCTCACAGATTGCTCATTAATGTACATTTTGGGGACAGAGTATAGTACCTGCCTGCAGTCCCAGAAGGGAGAATGATATATGTGAAAGAACCTACGATTTTGAAGCCCGACCAAACTGGCTATAACCCCAGCTCTTGTACTTAATAGTTATGTGATTGTGAGCAAGTTATTTTAAATTGCTGGATCTTGTTTTCCTCATTTATAGAATAAAAACACTAATATCCACATCCTACTAGTGTTACGATTTTTAAATTTTTTTTTTTATTTCATCATATTATGGGGATACAAATGTTTAGGTTACACATACTGCCTTTGCCCCACCTAAGTCAGAGCATCCAACTATATCAATGAAGGTAGCAATGGATGACTGACCACATGGTAGGTATTCCATGCATTTTTGTTTCTTCCCTCCACATAGAAAAAGAATTCTGGTACCATCTTTTTAATGTCGTTGTTGTTATTATTATTATAGTTATTTTTTACTGTCTTCAGAAAATGGTTCTAGACTTATCCTCCTTATTTTTTGTTTGGAATTTAGTTAGCCCCCGAACATGTTTGTGCAGAAATAGACCACTCACCCAGACTTTGAAAGGCACGTCATCATTACACATCTCTGGCACACAAGTATAGTCCTTTTTTAAATTTCTCCAGTAATCTAATTGATTCTGATATTGGCTATCAATGGCACTAGCTTAAAAGCAGGTCAGATTGGTGATGTATTACTACACTGAATTGAGCAAAGTAATTTCCTTCCTAAAAGTTTTGGCAATTGTTCTTTTTGGTGGTGAGGGAAGAATCATTCATGCGTTAATTGCTTCTTGGTAATATGGTTCTTCTTAGGGATGTCCTATGTTACTAGATGATCTAAGCACTGTGGCACTTCTTCAATAACCAACACTTGATGATACCCGTGAAAAATACATCCCCCACAAGATCTAGTATCAACTAAGTGATTCTCTATACCTTGATGGGTTGAGCTCCATCCACTAGTTACTTTCAAAATGGCGTCATCGGTCAGCGAGACAATAGGAAGAGAAGCCTCACTGTTAATTGCCTTGACTTCCCCCCCCCCAAATTTGGCACTATGATTTTTTTTTTTAGGTTATTGATGATATTTCAGGGAAATCGAAAGTATTACTAATATAATATGGAGACATATGTTACCTCTTTATATTCCCTTCTGGCAAATTAGCTGATGCTTTATGTTTTATCTATATCTTTTTAAATTTATAAGGTTATGAATATTAGAATTCTGCTTATCACCTGTAAAAAAAAATCTGACAGCAATGTTTTGTTTTGTTTTGTTTTTTGTTCTCTACCACGTCCTCTGATAATGATTTCCATGGCCTGGAAATACTATGAGCAAAGAAATATTGGGTTGAATTTATTTTAAACGAAACTAATAGCTTCACTAGTGATCTCATAACCTCAAAGCACTTTACAAACTGGGGAATCATTGGAGATGCTAAATATAGTAAAAATGATGTTTCAGACCTTCACAAGTAAATCCATATTTAAATCTTATTCTACCACAAAGTAGCTTTGCTTTTGAAGTACCTCTTAAAATCATGGATTTCTTGATGGATGTATTGAGTTTGGTTCTTCCTACTCCTCTTTGTTTGTTTGATTTTTTTTTTTTTCTATAATGTAAGCTAGACCTCACTCTCTTACTTATTTTATTATATGTGGAAATAAGGTGCTGCCATGACTGGAGCTATGGTCTAGGCACCAAAAGACTTCATCTAATTCTTACCTCAATTAGTGAATAAATATCTATCTCATTTCCAGCTTTAAAATAAGAATGACAACAATTTCCTTGACTTGTGGAGGTCTTCTGAATATAACATGTACATGATTATTATAAAATAATAGACTTTTAAAAATATAGTGGACATAGTTTGTACAAAATAAGGATAAGCCTTGTTTAAGTGTATATGTACCCATTTTATTTTCTAAATGTAGCCATGGATGTGGACAATTGACAAATTATAATTTATAAATGTGTTAGCATAGAACAATTGCAGGATACAACTTTTTTAAAGGCGATTTAAATAGTCACCCTTTCCTTCACACCCATTGATTCTATATATCGGCCTTAGGACTTACTCCTGAAGTTACACCCTGCAAGCAACTGGCTTCTGGTATGAAAGATGTGATCTCACGTGTTCTCTGATGGAATTGTGGGCCTTGCATGGCAGCTGGCCTGTTCTGTCTCTGAAGCTGCGGTCCCCAACCCCGGGGCTGCAGACCAGTGCCGGTGTGTGGCCTGTTAGGAACCAGGCTGCATGGCAGGAGGTGAGCAGCAGGTGAGAAAGTGAAGTTTCATCTGTATTTTAAGCTCCGCCTCCCGTCAGATCAGCAGGGGCATTGGATTCTCGTAGGAGCAAGAACCCTACTGTAAACTGTGCATGTGGGGATCTAGGTTGCACGCTCCTTATGAGAATCTAATGCCTGGTGATCTGAGATAGAGCTGAGGATCAGCTGCAAATACAGAAGATCATTAGCAGAGAGGTTTGACTGCACCCTGAATAAATGTAATATGCTTGAATCATCCTGAAACCATCTCCCCCTGCCATCTCTAGAAAAATTGTCTTCTATGAAACCCGTCCCTGGTACCAAAAAGGTTGGGGACCGCTGCTCTACAGGCTCTTGTGGTAGTGCTTGTTGAATCAAGACCTGGGGCAGCTCAGGAAAGAAAGAATATCCTAGCATTGTAGTCTTTACTCAACACATTTTGGTTGGAGAAGACTGAGCAAATAATCCACTGGAGCCTCATTTAATATTTTTAAAGAGCAAATTTATGTGA